>PVHY01011421.1:0-48052 GCA_004024945.1 Uropsilus gracilis
GGTACCATAGGTGCTTTCGGAACCCACATACGAGGCATTAGGCTTCCTAGGGGAGGATCACTGAACTCATCCAAAGGCCTGAGTTGAAGCGGGGCTCGGTGGCTTGTGCCTGTAAGCTTCAGCCTATGAAGCGGCAGGGGCTAGGGATTGCGGTTCGAGTCCCGCCTAGGGCCTGTAGCGAGACCTAGTTCCCAAAAAACAGCTGGGCATGGTGGTGTGCGTCTGTAATCCCAGCTATCTGGGAAGCTGAGGCTGGGGATTGCTTGAGTCTGTGGTACCCTGGGCAACGACAGCCTGTGGTTCCACGGGCAAAAATAGTGAGACCTAGTCTCAAAAAAAAAAAAACAAAACAAAATAAAAACAAAGGCCTGAGTTGGATGAGAGAGTGCTCTACCGCTAAGGAATGGCAGAAGCACATGTACCCAGGAAGGGGCTGTCAGACTTGATTGTGTCTCGGAACCACCTGAAGGCATGTAGGAATGCTGATTCTTGGAACCTGCCCCAGTTTCTTCTTCAGTAGGTCTGGAGGGCAGCTCAAGAGCTTGCATTCCTAAAAAGTCCCCAGATGATGTGGAGGGGGCAACTCTAAGATGCGGTTGCTTCCCAGTTCTGTGGTAACCTCTTCATCTCCTCTGTAGAGTGGAGTCTCTCTGAGCGTACTTACTCCAGAAGGTTGTGAATGTTAGCAGAGAGGTTACACATTATGCAGTGACCCCTCTGGAGCCCAGAAAGTTGAAAAACAATGTTTTTATTGTTATCGCGGTTATTTGGTAGCAGGGAGTCAAGGAAAGGTTTCTAGCTGGGAAATGGCTGATTAGATGTGCTTTTTATCAATTCCCTCTATTCAGATGGAGCCAAGAACTGGACTGTCCTGAGACTCGGTCTTTGTTGTCTATTAGGAAGCAGTATAAACAGTCCTAGCAAGAGGCAGGGAACCTTAAACTTGGGGAAAAGCCCCTGAAGAGGGTTTGGGCATGAGAGCTACCAAGGCTTGAATCCAGTGAGCAGGACCCAACCCAGAGAAATCTGCAATTTTCAGGAAACTTTTCAAAAATCATACTAAAAATACAATTGTGTTTATAGTTTCTCATGATTACAGCTGATACGTGATCTTGATAAAAAATCAACATGTGAAACGTAAAAAGTTTAAAAATTTTTTCTAGTTTTACCTCCAGAGATGACTGTTGTTGATAGCTTGCTTTATGTCTCAAGATTATTTCTTGGAAATTCATGTGTTCTTAAAAGAAATTATTCCATAACATTTTCTCACCTTACTTTCCTCCCCATTTAGCTCTTTACTCAGGACTCTTTCTATGTCAGTAGTTAAGAGCTATACCTTGTTTTTTTAAATGGGTGTAGAGTACCTGTAGAGAGATCTCAGGAGTCATTTGTCACCTCCCTATTGATGGAACTCTGGGGTCTGAGAGACTTGAGAGTCAGATTTAGGTTTCCCCTTAGAGGACAGTTGTCTCAAGGAGGGACACTTGTTGGGGCTGTGACCAAGTGTACCACACTGCTCGGAGTCTCAGCCCTGCCTCTGTCACAGGTAGCTATGATACTGCAGCATGGTGTGGCTGGCTGTTGTTTTGCTTGCCTTGAGGTCATTATCACTGGGTGGGTGAGAGTACAATGGTCTTTCTCTCTGAGGGCACATGGGTAGGCATGTGCTGGGTGAGTGAGGACTTTGTGTCCCCTTTTGCCCTGCCTTTCTGGTCCACCCAAGGACTCTTAACTCTCTGATCCGGGTGAGTGGATAGTGAGTCTTACTGGCCCTCTTCTCCTAGGTACAGTCCATCCAGCCCACGCCCGCTATAGCCCAGCCCAGTGTGGTCATCGCCAGCCCAGTCCCAGCGGCCAAGCCATCTCCTTCTGCTCCTGTTCCAATTACCTGCTCCGAGACTCCTACGGTCAGCCAGTTGGTGTCCAGTAAGTGACTCCTGGAGGTTGTGGAGAAAATAAGGGACAATGCTCAGGTGCCCAGACCTCTTTTGAAGCTGTTCTCTTTAATAAAAACCCTGGAGTCTAGGGGATGGGGGGGGAAACAACAACAACAACAAAAAAAAACCCATAGTCCAAAGGGGAAGGGCAGTGACCCAATGCAGGAACTAGCGTTCTTATTTACATTCCTATTGAGATGAATTCTAAGTATGATGATCATGGAGGCTGCTTAGCTGGCTGACAGCTGCTTCTCTGAGAAGCTAAACCTTCAGCTGTTTCTCCTGTGACCTCCCACCCAGTATTTGCAGAATGCGGGTGACCGACAAGTGTGCTTGGGCCTAGAGTAGGGAAAATGGGGGAAGGATCAGCAGTTGGAGCTGGAGGAACTTGAAAGTAGACTCCTACCTTCATATAGGTTGGTCTAGATTACCCCTCCCCCAAAGTCTTGATTATTTGGGGGACAGGGATGATGAGGGTCTTAAGGATGAAAGGGCCTTTTGCCAAATGTACTCATTCCTCACCCCTGTACCTACCTAGGCCAGTGGGTTACATCAGTAGTGAAGATGATCTGTCTTAACACATTCACCCCTTGTCCCTTCCTCTGGCCTAGAGCCACATACCCCAAGTCTGGATGAGGATGGGATCAACTTAGAAGAGATCCGGGAGTTTGCCAAGAACTTTAAGATCCGGAGGCTGTCTCTGGGCCTCACACAGACCCAGGTGGGTCAGGCTCTGACTGCGACGGAAGGGCCAGCCTACAGCCAGTCGGCCATCTGCCGGTGAGTAATGCTGTCCCAGTCAGGGCCTGGCTCTGGGCCTGTAGAGGTGCTGGGTCACCGGGCTCTCACTGGGTCCGGGCTTCTGGCCTCTTTCTCCTCTCTCTGCCATCTTCCAGATGAGAAAGGGTGTTCTAAGGAAGATGTGAGTGCTCATAGTAGCTAAAGGCAGATCTGGCTTTCCTGATCTGGTCCTCTGAAGTTTACTCTCCAGTCCTGCATCTTTTGGGGGAAACCCAATACTATTATCCAGCCAGGAATTATACCGGGAAAGAGGTACTGCTTAAGGGATTTATCGCCAAAATGGCAACTTCAGATCAGCTTAGCTCTCAGTAGCAGTATGCCATCACTCCTATTATTTTCCTTCCTCCCCCAACTTAAGGCACAATTCTGGAGTGGTATTGCTGACCTTTCTGTGTGCAGTGTTTGAACTGGATCTGATGTCGGTATCAAAGGATGAGTGGTAGGATGAGAATTAGTGCATGACTCAAGGGTGGCTGAAGGGCCCCACCTGTCTGCCAACTTCATGGCCCCAGATGACAGTGCTGGGCTGGGCATTCTGTATTCCCATCTCAGCTCAACCACAAAAGGTGGTCTGACAGGGTCACTATGAGAGTGCCAGTGGAGGAAGACGCCACTCCTGACACCCTTGTGCTGTCTCTGGAGACCTCTCAAGACCCTTTGAGAGACCTTACTCATCTTCCCATAAAGTAGTTGTGCAGCTACAGCGGTGCTGAGACCAGAGATAGAGGGACCCCCAGGGAGAGGCGAGACAACCAGGTGGACCTCCAAGATAGAGAATCATGGTCTTAGTGTCAATGGGCTGAGGCTGTGGGGATGGTCTCTGTAGTCTGACCTGACCTGACACTCAGGTCAGACTGAAGAGTCTGAGCTTGACCCAACCAGGGGGGTTGGTGGAGGTGGTGAGGAGAATGGGCCTCTCTAGCCCTGAGGGGAGAGCACTCATAGCTGACAGTGGGGATTAAGACATTCTTACTGCCCTTCTGGGCTTGGGTTACCTGTAGGTTTGAGAAGCTCGACATCACACCCAAGAGCGCCCAGAAGCTGAAGCCGGTGCTGGAGAAGTGGCTGAATGAAGCTGAGCTCCGGAACCAGGAGGGTCAGCAGAACTTGATGGAGTTTGTGGGAGGAGAGCCCTCTAAGAAACGCAAACGCCGCACTTCCTTCACTCCCCAGGCTATAGAGGCGCTCAATGCCTACTTCGAGAAGAACCCCCTGCCCACTGGTCAGGAGATCACCGAGATCGCTAAGGAGCTCAACTATGACCGGGAGGTCGTGCGGGTCTGGTTCTGCAACCGGCGCCAGACACTTAAGAACACCAGCAAGCTGAATGTCTTTCAGATTCCTTAGGGCTCAGCCCCCAGCCCGGCTCCAGCACTTTGTACCTTTCCCTTGGCACCGCTGCCGCCACCGCTGTGACAGTGTTGTCACCTGCCACACGCGAATGTTCTTTCCTAGGTGGCGGGGCTCCACTGTGTGCATGTGCAGCGCCGCCCCCTCATCCCCCCGCTGTTCACACCACAGGAGGGCAGAGGCCCCCCAGAGCCCTAGGCTGGGGCTGGGCAGCCCGAGGGAGAGGGTCTGTGATGTTACTTAAAGAAGCACTTTGCTAACTTGGTCTTTGAGGGTGAATTCTGGTTGGGAACCAGAAACTCCTATCTTTGTGGTGGCTTTTAGCGGCCCCTATGGACCACTGGCCATTAGCTCCTGTCTTTGGTGGTTCTGTTTCTCGCTTCTCCTTTGCTCCTCTGTGTGTGTGTGTGTGTGTGTGTGTGTGTGTGTGGGTGGGTGGGTGGGTGGGCGGGCAAGGTGGCTCCTCCAGTGGAACCACAGCCTCACCCCTTTTGCTGGCAGGCGATGTCCCCTGGAACGACCCACAAGACACAGTTCAGAAAAGTGTGATGTGCTGTTCAGATGAGCAGACTGGGTGTCTGCCTTGACTTTGAGGTCAGAAGCTTCCCACAGCCCTGGGTCAGAGCATGTGATCCTCTCCCCCACCTCTCCCTGTCTCAGTGTGTGTGTTGGGGGAGGGAGGGTACTCTAAAGGGGAACTTCTGTGATCAAAGGGAGGAGGAAGAAGCAGTGAAACCCAGCTCTCTTGGAGCTGACCTGGGTCTGCAGCAGGTAGGAAATTTAGTAAATAAGCCAGATTTTAATCTAATCCCTGTCCATGGCCATCCCCAAACCACCACCACACCACACAGGCACACACACACACATACACGCACACACATACACAAACATAAGGGAAGTGACAGCTTGGAAAATCCTACAGCCCAAGCAAGCAGGCAACTCCAGGTAAAATGAAGACAGGAACACTGACTTGTTCTCTTGCCCTCACACTCACCTCCCACCCAGTACAAGGGCCTTCTCAAAAAGGGCAAATTAAACAGTAACTAGACAGCAAGGCCCTAGGGGAAACGTCAAGTTCCAGGAAGAGCTGATGGCAGCTCAGCCAGGTTAACTTTGATTTTCTCTTAACTTTACATCCTGAACACTGGAGGAGAAACAGCTTGTCCAGAGTTTTAGACCTTGTGTTTGTGTCAGTGATCTCCCAGTGCTCCTCTGAGTAAGCACCCCCAGAGCAGGGAGTGCCCTGGGGAGAGAGCAATGGCACCTCACCCAGGCTGCACAGGAGGTTTCAGCTGGCTGGGCTCAGTGTGTGATCTAGGAGTTACTCAGAGAACACCAAGAGGTCTGGGCAGATGAGCCCAGGCTTGCTGGGTAGACTGTCCCTAAGAGACACAGTCTTCACTGCTCTTGTCCTCACAGAGCCGGGTTTCTACCCATCTCACGTGAGCCACCCTAAAGTGACTGCCAGGACAGAGTACATCACCCTCTCTTGGCCACTGGCACAGAGCCCCTACTAGCCTGTCTTGCTTCCTCTGGCAAGCTGTATTTCCTTTATTGCCCACAGCTGGCTCCTGGTGCCAGCATGGCCACCCTCTTCATAAGCCCCACCAACAAGAGGACAGCTGTATATCAAATTGCTTGTTTGTCTCTTTTCTTTCTTTCTCTCTCTCCCTCTCTCTCTCTGACTGTCTGCTTCTTTCTTTCTCTCTCTCCTACTATTGTATTAGAGCCAGTCAAACTTCCTGCTACAGTGTGATAGGAGGTGGCACAGAGTGGGGACATTGAGGGGCAAAAGATAGTGAGGAAGTTGAGGGGCATCTTGTCTACCCTTACTGCCTTGCGGGAGAGATTATATCTCCCAGGAGGAGGCACAGAATCAAATTCAGGGTTATTCACCTGCCTCTGGGTGGAGGCACTCACCTGGGAGGAACATTGTAAACACATTTTCAGTAGGAGTAGTTAAAGTACTGGAGTTTGTACAGGGCTCAGTGACTTACACTTCAGTGAATTAGAGCTGCAGATATTCACCTTCAAACACTAATATTCAGATATGTTTTCTTTTGAGGGAGACATAAGGGGACCCGCTGGTGTCCTAGGAGTCGCATATCATCCAGGGTGTGTCCATGGTGTTGAACACACAGGCCAACTGTCTGGGACAGCACCCTGCGTCATGGCAGGAAGAAGATAGGGTTGGCCCTGTTTTCTCAGTTCTTCCCGCACTTAAATCTGTCTTCCTAGGCTGGGCTGGGACTGAAACATTTCTCACCTGGGAGAAGGCTGGGTCAGCTTTCTGAGGAAAAATACCAGGGGCAGAATGTTTGCAGGCTGAATTCCCCTGGCCCTACAGGGGGTTGGTATCTGTGTGCAGAGCCTCACTCACTAGCCTAGCCTTCTATCTTTGTTTTTGCTCGCTTCCTGCCCCCCCCCCCCCAAGCTCCTAACCCCACCGTAGGATCCCAGAAAGCAGGGTGGCCCTGACATGGTTTTCTTGTTTTGTTTTGGGTGGCACTGGGCTCTCAAGGGAGTTGATAAGAATTTTGTTCTGAAGACTCCTTTCTGGACTTAGGCCAGAGCTCAGTTACTTCTTAGCCTTGGAAAGGCAAGAGAATGGGCAGAAATGGTTTAACTGTTCGTGGTTTTGTTTGTGTGTAGTTTTGTTTGTTTTTTTAAAATGAAAGACCAAAACTTTCTATGGCCTCGTGAATCAGCTGGGGCCTTTGATCCTGCACTAACCAAGCATTTTATCCAGGTGGGGTTCAGGGAAAGAATTCTGCCAAGTGGATTGAGGAACACACTTGAATGTGGAATGAGAGACCTTGCTGTTTTTATGTCCTTGGAAATCCAATCATGTTCCCTTACCTGGACCCCCTTCCTGTCTCTTGGGCCAAGCTGACAACAAGGTTCTGACTGTGCCTGGAGCAAGCCAAAACCTGCTGCGGGCTGGAGTGAGGAGTGGGGAGGGGGATGGCGAGAAGCACTTGATGTAGTTGTGTGGAATAAACAGTATTTTTCTTTTGTACAGATGTGCTTGTTTCTCCTTCGCTTCTCAGGGTAGGATGTAAAGGTCCCAGGATCAGAGACCAGGGAAGAGTCAGGAATAGCCTCTGCTCACAGAGTTTGTAGTCTGGAAAATCCCATTACAAGCAGGCGAGGGTCAGTGCCTTGGACTTCCACCACAGAAGACCCCAAGTCTCCAGCCACAACCCTCTCCATGTGGTGCGGGTCAGAGGAGTGTGCCTTTTCTCCTTTTAGACACCTTTCAGGTAACTAGGACTCAAGAGGTGCCTGCTTCCTGATCCTTCTTCTCTGGGTCCCCATGACAGGTGTCTTGTGAGTATGCAGACTCCTAGAGAGGTAGCCCAGGGGCAATTGTTTGTTGGAGGGGTGGATGAAGTTTGGATGTGCAGGCTGTGCTGTGTAACACATACATGAAGCCCTTTGCAGTGAGATGGGACTGTGAAGAAGAAGAGAAGGAAGGTTGTAGGCTGGGGGCTAGAATTGGGGACTATTCTAGCATCGAAATCCAAGGAGTTCTTAAAGTCTAAATTCAAACCTGATCTTCCAGGTGGATATGAAGGCATGCTTTTCATTACAGGAGGCTAGAACATCCACAATTAGCTTGATTTATACTTTAGAAAAATTTGGATGGATGGTAAGTGGGTCTTCATTTGTGCTCTCCCCCAACATTTGTGCCTGCAAATGTTAAGGGCAAGTCTGCCACCTAGACACAGAACTAGAGGTACATGACTAATAAGGGTCTCCCCTTGCTTGTCTACCTCCCAGGAGGTGGGTGTACAATCTACTTCCCTATCTCCCCCCCCTCCCCCTTCCACAGCTGGTATTGAGGTGATCTGGATTACATTCTAAACTGGTAAAAGCAAGACACTTCCACCGAACTAGCATTCCTGAGCCAGGCACTTGTGCTGGGTTCTGGATCCTGCTCTACCACTGCATCTTCACCTGAAGAGCAATAGACATCTAAAGTTCTAATGCAAAGTTTAGGGATCAACAGGGCTTTACAGTAAATAATAGGGGAAAAAATCAAACAGAAACCAGCACTGACTACTGCATATTACCTTTCCGTACAAAGCTGTACTCCTTGGTAACCAAGCCGGGGCACATGGTAGGTGCTTGATAAATGTCAGATAATGTCTGAGTACATTTTCTACCAGAAAAGAAGAGGGTTGAGTTCCTGACCTCAGGCTACTTGGAAAAAGTAGGTACAGAGGATTCTGCTTAGCAAGTAACTGTGACTTGCGGGAGTGAACAGAAGCTGGCCATCTGGCCTTGACTGGAGAGAAGCTCCCAGAGCCCCACCAGAAGAGTCAGTTGAAGCTGATATTTCTGGCTCAGACCTGTTGAGTTTGGTCCCTGGCAGCTGGCCCGGACAGACTTTAAAGGAAGAGAGTGGGTTTGTGGAGAATGCAGTTTCTAGTTTCTACTCCCAGGCCTGGGAGATCCACTGCACTGCGGATGGCAGTTAAGGGGGAGCTGACCTTTTACAGTCTGGAGAAGAAGTGGGCTGGTTTCTAAGCTAGAGATGAGAAATAAAGGGAACCTGTGGTTGCTTGGAACTGCAGTTATAGACATTTTATTTTTATTTTTTTCCTCTCAACTGCAGGGTCTCCAGAGAAGCCAAATTGGCCTCACAAACTCCTTGAGTAGGGAGTAGGTGGATGTGAAGGAATGTGTTATAGTTAAATGGTCAGTCCCTCACAAAAGCCTGCCTGAATAATGGTTTCTTCCTGTACATGGAGGAAAATGCTTAGCAATTGACAAGGGAACCAACCGAGCAACAAGGACTGACATGAGTAAATAAATTAGATGAGAAGTCTGGTGGATGGATGGGTGTTGCTGATCTGGAGAGCTTTAGCCCTCACTCCTCTGAGAAGTGATTTGACTGAAGAGGTACACAGAGGGTGCCCCATTTTTGTCCATCATATTAAAGGCTAGCCCACCCCCCCTTCTCATCACTGACTCTAGGCACTCAACTGTGTTATCTCATTACAGTTCACTATAATTCAATAAAAGAAGAAACCATTATAATATCCACCTTACAGGCAAAGAATTGAGGTACAGAAAAGATGAGGGATCTACAAAGTGTGGCTTTGTGAGCAGCAGAACCAGAACTTAAATCTTGGTGGGCTGTTTTTACAGCTTGTGTACTTAACCTTACCCCACACAGGGTAAGTCAAATGATTGCTATCTGTCCTGATCATTCAAGAGTTCTACATGTTTCTCTCCACCAAGGTAGGCCCTGCTGTCTTTCATCTAAACAGTATCTGGTTTCAGGACCTAATCTGCAAAGATGAATCCTTCATAAACTTGGTGCACAGATGCTCTGGTTAATTAGTCATATTTTTTGGTATATAAGAAAAGCCATGATTTTGTGAAATGAATCTTGAAACACAAAAATTTGGCTTATTGACAGGCACTGCTGGATTTTCAGGTGGTTTTGGAGGCAGAGTCCCCAGGACTGCCCCTCAAATTCCTATTGCCAGTTCTGGCACTTTAATTTCACTCTTAGCTACACTGGGGAATGGAGAAGAAGGAAAACTTCCTGTCTCCAATTACAGGATTTGTGGATAAAGTGTCTCTTGGATCACCCTTCAGGGTGTATTGAGCTCAAAAACATAAATCTAGATTGATCTGCATTCCAGTTGGGAAAGGCTGAAGCTTTAGGAATCACTGTTCCATTTCATTAGAGTTTATGCTAGAATTAATAAATGGTAAAGAGGACCATTGTGAAATCTTTATTTTGGTTCAGAATTTTAAACTTAGTCTAAATAAGTCCAAGAAGAACATGTCTGTCTTTTAAAAAATATTTTCCAGAGGACAGGGCTTCAGAGGACATGGATATGGCATAATTTTCTCTTCCCAATGTCTAATAAAAATAGTTCTTGTTTTATTTTAAATTCATCCCCTTTGAGCTATCTATTTTGCAGGTGAGAAAGCATGCTTCATCCAATAATCCTTCATGGGTACAATTTCATGAAAATTCAATATTCTCATCTCCACAAGCTTCAAAATTCATCTCTGAAAAGAATAGGTCGAAAAGGGATCATTTTAAGTTGCAACCAACCATGGGGACAGTGGCAGGGAGATTACAGGTCCAGGTTTTGAGGTTTGCCAGGTTTTTCCACTCTCAACTGAGTGACCCTGGACAAGCCAAGTCATTTTTCTCTGTTTCCTTATCTATGAAGACAAATTCTGTAATGTTAGTATACAAAATGAGGGGTACCCTGGGACACTGAAACTTGCATGCTCTAAATGGATTTTGCCTTCCTCCACATAAAGCATTCTTAGTGCAAAAGAATTTTAGTAGAATAGTATGCATAGACAGAGAAGAAAAGATAGCAATTTTCTAATGAAAGTTCCAAAGTTCCCTAACCCCTTGGAGGTGAATATCAGCCAAATAGGGTTGACCCAAAGTGGGGCCACTCAGGTCCAAACACTTGCCACAAGACTGAGGCATCTTCTGTCAGGGAACCATTGCCTGATAAGGGATCAGACAATCTGGAATGAAAGAAACAAAATTATTATTATCTTTTAAATTTCATCTTATGATTCTTTTAACTTCCATACAACATTGGTCATATTTGTATAATTATTGTTTCCATTATGGCCCTCCCAATACCACCCTCTCCACTCCCATCCCCCCCTTCCCCTCTCTGGCCCAACTCCTTTCTCACTTTAAGTCTTTGGTTGATGTTTGGCTCACTGTTCTCTATTTTTCTGGAGTGATGTCGTCTTTCCTAGGTAAGGATCTGTGCTCCTGGAACACGGCAGTCCAGGTTGCTGGAATCTCCAGGATTTACTGTGAAGTGAGCAGCCAGGCTTTGCACATCAGTGCATGTGTGTGGTGTGTTTCTCCAGGTTCCTTTATTATGGCACGTTTTATGGTGTAGGTAACAGTGAAAGAAGCAAAAGTAAGTTTCAAATCAAGGTACAAGCAGTCATTGTCAGTTTCCCCACTTGTCTCTCACTCACTGCTCTTCTAAGTATCTCTGTATGTCTCAACTTCATGTATCTTCTTCCACCTACCCCAAGTCCCTGGTGCAAATCTAGAGCTAAAGGTAAGTGAGACTTCTTCACATGCCTCTGTTCCATATGTCTCCTTAAAGTCTCTTCTCAAAGTTCAGCTCTTCTCTTCCAAGTTTTTCCTAGCTTCTTACTGCTTAGCTCTACCCTTCATTAGGTGGGGTGAGGAACAAGAAACCACCCCCTCCTTTATTGGTAAGTTTTATTATTATTAATATTATTATTAATAATAAATAATGTATTATTTATTATTAATTTTCATACAATATTGATCTTGTTTGTATGGTTGTCATTCCCCTTAGGTATGGCCCTCCCTTCCATATTGTACCCTTATTTCCCCCCCTCCTTTCCCCCATTCCCCCTCCAGTCACTCCAACTCCTTGTGCTGCAAGTCATTGGTCCATGTTTAGCTCACTCGTTTTCTCTTTTTTTCTGGAACAATGTCCCCTTTTTTTTCCTGGGTGCAGACTTGCACTCCTGAACCGCAAAAGACCAAGCTTCTCAAATCTCCATAAGTAACTGAGGCGGATAATCAGACTGAGCATGTCAGAAAGATGCATGGTGCAGCTCTCCAGGATCCTTTCTGGTGTCTGTCACGTGGTGCTGCTTGTGTGCCATATAGTTCTGATATCTTGATTTGAGAGCCCAACTCCCAGCCACTGGTAGTGGTGGTGTTCCCTGATGGGGACAGACTTCCCCAGGTGGTTGGTTCAGCTCCTCTCCTCTGTTGTGTTAGTGGTTCTGCCGTGGAGCCACAGCCACATCTCTGTGGCTTTCTTCCCCTATTTATTGGTAAAGGAAGGAGCCTCACTCACATTGCACAAAACTGTGGACCAGGGGTTTCGTTCCTCAGCCCCTGAGATGATGCTGGTAAAAATCAGTGACAGGTCTCACATTCTTGTCTCAGTGGTTCCTAACACACTGCTTGTCCTACGCAGGTGGTGAGTGTATCCAGGACCATTATTATTTCCTTTCCTCTCTATTATATCTGCAGATAAAGAGGCTGGTTTTTTCATTCCTAGTGCAGGTCTGATTAAGGTTGTAGTAAACCAGAGGGGGGAGACTCCCTCCCTCAGAAAAGGTGCCCAGCCCCCACCCCCTACCCACGTGGATGCAGATGCTGGCATCCCCAGCCTGCGATCCCTGAACCCGAGACCCTGAGACCCTGGTGGTATAGGACTCACCCTACACCCCCATCAACCCTGCTAGTGGCCTAGACTGTGGCAGAGGTGTGCTGGAAGAACCTCCCCTCTTTAATGGGAATTAACTGTGTGACAATAATGGTACCTTCATTTCAGGGCTAATGTGAGGATGAAATAAGATAATATACATAAAGCATCTAGTTAAGGCTTGATGGTTAGGGAGGGCTCATTAGATATGAAATTATCATTATTATTAGCTACTATTTGCTCTGGAGACTCACAGATCCTAAGACCACACCACAAACAGGGAGGCATCACTGTAAGCAAAGCCCAGCTAGGAGAATCAGGGACTTAACTGCAGATTCTGGCTCATCTGTTAATTTATTTGTTTGTTACATAACCAAGATTCAAGAATTAATTTTACTTATAAGCTATGAAGCATAATACTAAAATGATCATCAATGGCCTGTTGAATTTACTTTTTTTTTTTTTTTTTGAGACTAGGTCTTGCTATTTTTGCCCATGGAACCGCAGGCTCTCGTTGCCCGGGGTACCACAGACTCAAGCAATCCCCAACCTCAGCTTCCCAGGTAGCTGGGATTACAGGCGCGCACCACCACACCCAGCTATTATTTTTGGAACTAGGTCTCACTGTGGGCCCCAGGCGGGGCTCAAACCGTGATCCGTAGCCCTGGCCGCTTCATAGGCTGAAGCTTACAAGCACGAGCCACCGTGCTCAGCCTTCAATTTACTTTTGAATTCTTCCCCTAGCCACCCATCTGCCTTTCCTTAGAGATGACCACCACCAAAGAAAAGAAGTGTATGTATAGTTCCCTAAGTAATATATTGCTCAATTTTATTGTCTTTGGAGTTCCATAGAGTGATCTCACAGTGTACAAGGACTTCCACATTTCCTCCACCCCATTCTAAATTTTTTTTTGTATGTTATTGTGAAGCTGTATTCATTTTCACTGCTGTGATATTCTGTTTTCTCTCCAGTTTTTCCATCCTCTTGATATGGATAGTTGTTTTATTCTGCTTCCTACTATAAAAGTGTTGCCATCAACATTCTCATACATGTTTCCTGATATATATATATATGTGGGAGTTAACTAGGACATGTATGCAGAGTGGAGTTGTTGAATCACAGGATAATTTTCAATATAATTTTCAATATAATTATAAGGATATTGTAGTGTGTTGGATCTTGACTATTCTGTCCTGTATGATACTGTTTTCTCATATCAAAAAAGAAAAACAAAATCCGCTATGGGGATTAAATGAGACAATATATTAAAGTTCTACTAAAACCGTAACACACCATACAATATAATATTTTTAAATAGGATAACAACATGGATCCAGTCTTAACAGAGAAGCAGAAATGGGCTAGTAAGAGATTAGAGTTAACATTCATCAAGTAATTACTTATCATGTGGCATCTTGGTACTTCATTAAGTACTTAAACACTCTTAAATGCATTATTTTTCACTAGTCTATAGATGAAAAATAATGAGGTTGGAACGTGTAAAAAGTAATTTGTCCAAGACTAGACTTCTAGTGATAAAGCTATTATTTTAACAAAGTATGGTTCTAACAGGTTGTGGAATAAAGAAGCCTTTAAAAAGCAAGTTATATGTAAACTCTAGGCCTTTTTATATAAGGGACATGATCTTGGTCCTGCAAAGGGTCCTGAAATCAATCCAGGCAGACATCCAGTAAGGACTGCAATCCGGATATAAAGCATGAATACAAAGGATTTTGATCATGACTTTTGATCTCTGGGCCCAGAATTCATTGCTTTATCCACAGGCACATGTTTTGAGATAAAATGGCTCAAGGGGGAAAAAGTGACTTGAAGAGATATTGAATGTCACAGAAATGAACCAAGACTTGAATGATGGGGGTCATACAGTAAAAAGATAGTCAAGAGTAAAGCCCTTGAAGAGGGATGGTTGTGGCTGAAACTAGGGGTGTTCCCTCTTTCCTTTCCAATTCAGTGAGCATTTAAAGTCCTATTGAATGAAAAAACTATTTTAGGACATATTAAGAATACAAACATGAAAAAGACAATATTCTCTACTTTTTAGGAATTCAGTCTAACTAAAAAGGCAGATATATATGAAATTATGACTCAAGACAGATTGTAAAAAAACTTTAATAATGATGAAGTAATACACTGATAAATAAGCAATGTTTCACGGTGAAAATATGCCAGGTTTTAGAATCATTTCTTAAGTTCACACCAATTTAGCTCTGGACAATGAAGCCCTTAGGCTGCTCTCCTTACTGATAAATGCAATTCATAATACTTAACCTTTAAAATTACAATTCTACGGCCCACATCAACAAAATGGACAACTGCAAGGGCTGGCATGGATGTGGAGAGAAAGGAACACTCTTACACTGCTGGTGGGAATGCAAACTGGTCCAGTCACTATGGAAAGCTGTGTGGAAGACCCTCAAACTAATGAAAATGGAAGTACCATTCGATCCAACAATAGCTCTTCTGGGAATCTACCCAAAGGAGACCTCAATGTGGGTACAAAAGGACACCTACGCTCGGATGTTTATTGCAGCACTATTTATAATTGCAAGGACATGGAAACAACCCAAATGCCCTAAAATAGCTAATTAGATGAAAAAGATGTGGTATGTATATACAATGGACTATTACTCATCAATTAAAATGACAAGTTTGATGAATTTATGATAACATGAATACCTAGAATATAGGTACTTCTACCTAGAATAGGTACTTCTAGGTACCTAGAAGAAATCATATTAGCAGAAACAAGTCAGAAAGAAAAAGACAGAAACCAAATGGTTTCACTAATATATGGACAACCAAATGAAAATACACAACTGGAGGGGGAAGGGGACCAGCTGTAGTGGCCAGAGAGGGGAGGTGGTGGGTGACTCCCAGGGATCACAATGATGTGAAATATCTATATATATAAGTAAATTTTTAAAAAGAATTACAATTCTAGTCACGAGATGATCTGAGGGTTATTCATAATGATATATAGTTGATGCTTAATAAACAAAGGACAGTATTTTTAAACCTCAAGGGAAGAAGTGGGAGTATTCATGTTATCCCCAATTTTCAAAAGTATGCTAAATTTCAGTGACTTTATTCTAAAGTCACCAAAGCAGTAAATGGAGATGTCAAGCAAATTCTGATCTCCAGACCTTTTAAAAACCTCAAACTTCGACCTCTCTCAAACTTTCCTGTTCAAATGCTTTAGGAGGAATGGATGATAACAAAAGGGATATTAAATCAGTCTTGACCTCCAGCGAGGTGAGTATAAGGAGAGTATGCCAGAAGCAAACGAGCGCTTTCGGAAAAGGTCAAGAGTCCTATAGGGCTGTGGCGCTGTGGCGGGTTGGGTAACTAGAGAGGGAAGGACCCACCCCCCACCTCAGGGTGCAAACTAAGCCCGAACTTGAACAGCCGCACCAACAAGCGTTTAAACTCAGACGCCTCACACATGCCGACTCCTCTTCTAGATCGCCCAGCCCACCTCTGGGGCCGGGAAACTGTAGCATAGCCAGCCAATCACCAGTGCCCAGGCCAACGAGGTCTCTCCTTCATTGGCGATGGGAGGAGTGATGTCACGTTCGCCGGACAAGCTAAGAAGGAAGAGGGTGCCATGATTGGTTGCCGCCGGAGCAGGGTGTTTGACGAGTCTGTCTCTCAAGCCGGTGCTGGACTATCCCCCTTCCACGTTTCGCGGCCGTGGTTGGGGGACTACCCGGGTGGGGTGGGGTTGACTCGGTAGAAATGTGAATTTGGTTCTCAGAGCCGTGGGTTTTGAGAAGGTGTGACCGGAAGTGATCTTGGGACTGACCGGAAGCGAGGCCCGGAGGGGAAAGGGAGAGTGGGTCCTCGGAGGGAGGGGGCTTCCGGCAGAAGGGCGCGGGGGCAGAGGTTCTTGAAGTGCGGGCTAGGCAGCGGGTTGCTGCTGCTGGTCTATTTGGAAAGAAACGAATGACCACGAGATCAAGGGGGCAGTACCAGGGGTGGAAGTGTGGGAATCCTTGCCTGCCTCAGAGCAGTCTGGAAATTGTTAAGCAAAAGGGGCCTCGCGTGGCTCCAGAAAGCTTGGGTTGGAAGGGTTTTGGAAGTCAGGGCAGTCAGAGGTACTGGAGATTAGTTGGACGGGTCGGACTTAGGGGTGGATAGTGCATACTGCGTGGAAGATCTTTTTGGAGTTTTTTTTATAGTCTTGCTCCTTTTCGGTGGAATCACACAACTCGCCTTTTGTACGAGAAACGGTATCTCCTTAGGGCAAGGAAAGAGCCAGAATGGCCTGGGCTCTGAAGCTGCCTCTGGCCGATGAAGTGATTGAATCCGGGCTAGTGCAGGACTTTGATGCTAGTCTGTCTGGGATCGGCCAGGAACTGGGTGCTGGTGCCTATAGCATGAGGTAAGTGAGATTTTCCAAGACTTTGCACCTTTTGAATAACAAAGGCAGGATAGAGACTAAGGAGGGGGCAGCGTTGGGGTGGGGAAGAAGGTGTATAGAGCTAAATTGTGGGATGGGATTTGTTTCTTTGTTGTTTAGAGTAATGCCGGGATGGAACGAGATTGTAGGGAGTGTCAAATCTGTAGTATTAGTGGAAGAAGGAAGAATAGTCCTTGATTAGCAATCAGGTGAATGTTGAGGCTTTTTTGCCAATGTGGGAGACTTTGAGACTGGTGTGTCTATCTGTCTGTCTGCATGTTTGGGAAGGTTGGACTTGTGTGAAGAAGAGGCGCTAGAGAACATATGAAGGATGACTTGGGGTTTGGGAGATAAGAGTTAATGATGAATTGCGGATTTACTGCTTGTTGAGAAGGAAATGCAAGATGTTGGTGATGTCAACACATCTCTATCTCAGTCTGATTTTAAGGCTTTACTTAATTATGGAATTTCTGACTTAAAACAGCAACTGTAAAATAAGTGTCAGAATTTTTGCATTCTCCTAGACCTTCATGTATCAAGCCAATGTTGATGATAAATCAAAATTCCTTTGAGAGCAGCATAACTTCCCATGTAGTTTATCTACATGTGTTGGCTACTTCTAGTATAGTTTAAGTTATAAAATATTCATGAATCATGTCTGGAAATGTTGAAACATCTATATTTTAGGATTAGATGGAATGTAATTGGGTTTCCAAATGCATGATGAAGGTGATCTCATTTAAGAACCTAAATTCTCACTTAGGACTTAACACTTAAGTTGCGTATATGAGTTTACAAGGAAAAGATGCTTTTATATAGGGGAAATGGACAAGTTTTGCATTCTCTTGGTGAGATGCTCCAAAAGTTGTATAATGTAAATTTCCTTTCTCTATCCCTGCTAACCCAAAGTGTACTTTCCTCACTGAGTTATGAATAAGCTTGGTGCTTTGTCTTCAGGAATCTTTCCTTACAGCCAGCTATCCTGTATCCTGTAGCCAGATAAAAAGTTAGTGATTTTCAGGGAAATTTGAGTTTAACCATGCAGTACTCTGAGTATTGAGAAGCTTTAATTTGACTTCAGTGTGGTCAGAAAAATACAGATTAACTTGGTCTGAAAGTAAATAATCTGATCCTGAGCTTGCACATCAGTGTCTGGCATAATATTTGATAATTTGTGCTCTTGTAGATGTAAAGATGATCACAGCAAAAAGTGTGGCTTTGTTTAGGTTATCAGCATTTAGGATAGAGATTTATATTTAATTAAATATAACTGCACTTGTTATAAAAATAACATTGTCAACAAACAATTGCACAGCTCTACTGCCTATGTATTCTGTGCCAGGAGCCCTTACATTTAAGAGCCCTTTGCTACCCAACCTCATACCCTGGCTGGTTTCCACAGGTGTTAGTAAAATGATTTCCATATTTACACATTTAGAATTTTTTCCCAACATCAAAGTCGCAAGATTTTTAAACAGTACAATGTGCCAAAATTTTAAGTGCTTTTCTCCTTTGACTTTTTAAATTCCTTTTTCACGCATTAAGCTCTTGTCACTATGCTCTTGACTTTTACATGCATTTAATCTCTTGCAGTAATTTGTGTTGAGATTAGTTCCCAAATCTTAGTATTCATAAGACTCATCTTACTAAAAATACAGTTTCCAGGGCCCCATCTTTGAGGATTATATGGGCACAAACTAGACATCTGAATTTTTAAAACAAGTTCTTGTATGATCTTTGATTCCTGTAGTTCTGGGACTACATTTTGAGAAATACTCATTGGAAGGTTTTTTATCCACAAAGGTAATCAAGTGATTCTTAGCTTTTACTTTTCTTCCTTTAATTAGACCCCATTGATCTCTTTCCCTACATTGTTAGGAAAATGTTCTCTCTGATAATTTGTTTTATAAAATGTTTTCCCTTGCATATTTCTTTTACCCTAGTTTGCTTATTTTCTGTTGTATCTTATAAAGATTTCACTTTTGATTTATGTTTTATAAATATTTGTAAAAATTTATTGATTTCTGTTTTATAAAGATTCATCTTCACTTAATTTCTCTTTTTGACTCTTCTTTTTTTTTTTTTTGAGACTAGGTCTCGCATTTTGCCCGTGAAACTGCAGGCTCTCGTTGCCCGGGGGACCACAGACTCAATCAGTCCCCAGCCTCAGCTTCCCAGCTAGCTGGGATTACAGGCGCACGCCACCACGCACAGCTATTTTTTTTGGAACTAGGTCTCACTGTGGGCCCCAGGCAGGACTCAAACCGCAATCCCTAGCCCCGGCCGTTTCATAGGCTGAAGCTTACAGGCACGAGCCACCATGCCCAGCCCTCTTTGACTCTTGATCTGCCATTGTATTGTCCTTTAATATTTTCTTTACTTTTCCTTTTACATATTAATGGCACAGGTTGTATTACACTTAAAGTATAGGCAATTCCTGAAAACATGTTCTATGAAAGAAGTCAGGCACAAAGAACTATGTATCATGATTCTATTTCTATGAAGTATCCAGAAAAAACAAATCTATAAGGACAAAAAGCTGAGTGATTGAAAAGAGCTGTGGGGGAGGAGGGAATAGAGTCTGAATGTTAAAAGGTACTGGTTGTTTTTTTTTTTTTTTTTTCTAAATTTTGGGAGGGGGTGGAGATGATAAAATGTTCCAAAATGATGGTAATGGCTGTACAACTCTGTGATTATACTAAAGACACAAGGACACAATTGTGCCCTGGGTAAATTGTGTCTCAATAGAGCTGTTACTTTTAAAAAGCGTAATGAAGATTAAATTTTATGTTTTGTGGTAAATGTTTCCCTTTCATTATTTTTAAGTTGAAGTGGGATTTACATTACATAAAAGTAGCCATTTAAAAATGAGCAATTTAGTGGTATTTAGTACATTCAAGATGTTGTGAAACTACCACCTCTTGTCAGATTCCAAAATGTTTTTCTCACCCCAAAAGAATACCCTGTACCTGTTAAGAAGTTTCTTTGCCCTCTCAGCCTACTAACTACCAATAGGTGTTCTGTCTGGATTTACCTGTTTCAGGGTTCATCCACACCGTGGCATGTATTAATACTCAAATATTTCATTCTTTTTAATGGTTGAATAACATTTTATACATACATACATACATACATACATACATACATACATACATACATACATATATATATCACAGTTTATCCATTCATCCATTGATGGATGTTTGGGTTTGTGCCTTTGGGCGATCATGAATAATGCTAATACAGCATTGTATTGATGCATGAAATGACCCTGAAATGTTTATAAATGTTCATGTGTAGGTTTCTGTGTGGATATGTATTTTCATTTCCTTTGGTTATGTACGCAGGATTAGAGTTGCTAGGTCATGTGGTAATTTTATACTTAACGTGTTTGTGTATGTGAAGATTTTTTATTAGAGCAACTTTAGGTTCACAGAAAAATTGAGAGGAAGGTGGGGATATCTCCATTTATTTTAGCCTCCACACATGTATAGCATCATATGGATCAACATCCCCACCAGAGTGGTGCACTCTGTACCTATATTGATGAACCTACACTGATACATTGATAGATTATGATCACTTAGAGCGATAAATTTAGCTTTGAGTTCATTCTTGGTGTATATTCTTCGTGTTTTGGACAAATATATAATGACATGTATCCATTATCATAGAATTTTCACTCCCTTAAAAATCCTCTATACTGTCTGCTAATTCCCCTAACCTCCTGCCCTCCTCCAGTCTCTGGCAGCCACTGATTTTTTTTTTCACTGCCTCCATAGTTTTGCCTTTTCCAGAATATCTGTAGTTAAAATCATGTAGTATATAGCTCTTAGATTGAGTTCTTTCACTAACATGCATTTACTGTCCCTCTGTGTCTTTCCATGGCTTCATTGCTCATTTCCTTCTTAGGGATGGTGGTGCATGGTTCTTTTTATTTTTCAATTTGCCTTTGCCATCATTCTACCTATATTACAATCCTGATGCATCTCCTTTTCTCAGCCTGCCACAAGTGCCGCTGCCTCAGAGTTAACTCTGGATCCCCGGCTCAGTGATGACTGCCTGTTTCTTTTTACTGTTGTATAATGTTGCATTGTTTGGAAATCCATTTACCTACTGAAGGACATCTTGGTTGCTTCCAAATTTTAGCAATTATGTATAAAACTGTTACAACATCTCTGTGCAGGATATTTTTGTGGACATAATTCGTCCTCTTCTAATAACTGGTATATTCTCCCAGTTTATGGTTTGTCATTTCACTTTATGTGCCCTTGGTTCCAAAATTATTAATTTAGTGTATTATAATTTATTTCTTTTATGGTATATGTATAAGTCCATAGTCTCTTCTATTATGTCTTAAAAAGTTATTTTTCTTTTTGCTTTTCACACGTCTTTTTAATCCACTTAGAATTTAATTTTTTAATTAATTTTTATGTTGATAAGGATCCAATTCCATTTTTTTATACAGATATCTAATTTTTTCAACATTTATTGAAAGGTTCATTCCTTCATCTTCTAGCTATACCTGCTGTTATAAATAAAATTTCTGTATATGTGTGGTCAATTTATGGTTTCTATATTCTGTTATCTATGTCAATTTCTTTATCTGGCTAATACCCTGCTATCTAAAGCTTCAAAATAACTATTAATTCTAACAGAGTAAGTCTGTTAGATACTCTTCTTCCAGAGTACCTTGACTTTGCTCATTGATAAAAATTTTAAAATCGGCTAGTCAAGTTGATCTGTTAAGACATTGGTAGGAATTGAATTTATAGATCATTTTTGCAAAAATTGACACCTTTAAGATATTCAGTTTTTCCATCCTCAAACATGATTTAACTCTATTTAGTTTTATCTGAATACTTAAAAAATTTGTTTCCTTTATATCCCTATTTTCATTACTGGCTCATATTTTCATTATGTCTTATCTGGACTATTGCATTTGAGCAGATCTCTTTATCTATAACCAGCTTTTCCCCAGAGACAACCCAGTATAGTGAGATCTAGAACCAGATATGGGAGTTTGAATTCTTATTCCCTTTGGATTCAGCAAGTTACTTAACCTCCCTTTCTTTAATTTAAAATGGTACCTATTTCCTGATGTTATTGAAGATTAAAAGAGTTAATATATATGTAAAATAATTAGGATACTGTCAGACAGATAGTAAATGCTCAAGCTATTATTACTCTCAATTAATTTGTAATATTTTAACTCCAGCACCTGCCCTCTTATTTCAAGATGAACTCAAGATATATTGAGAAGAGGATGAAAAGATGATGAACTCATACATTTTGTAGATAAAATTTCACAGGACTTGTTAATAGATGTGAGAATGAGGGGAAAGTATTAATCTAGGAAGACTGCCAAGGATTCTTTTTGGAGCATTTGATGACTTGTGTTTCATAAAGGACTGGAGAGGCTTGAGAGGACATAGTCTTTGAAGGTTGGGAGGAAGATCAGGTATTCTCTTTTGAAGCTGGGCCATTTCATATCCCCTGAGAGACAGCAAAGAGGCAATGTTAGGTAGATATTTAAATATGCAAATCTGTAGTTCAAAATAGAAGTCTAGGCCTAGGAGGAATGTTTGGGAGTCATCAGAATAAATTGATATGTAAATATGGAGGAATTAATGAGATCATCCCATCAAACATTTGGGAGTATAGAAAGAACCAAAGTCAAGTTCTGATGTTTTAAAGAGGAAGACAGGCATTGGGAAGATGCTCCTGGAGAGGTGCTAAGATCAACAGTATTCAGAAAGTCGGAGAGAAGAGTGGTGAATTTTGGAGCTAGCTGTGTTGGATGCTACTGAGAACTGAAGTAATGAGTCCTAAAAAGTGACCATTGAGTTTAGCTACATGGAAGTCACTGGTGATCATGCGTTGGTGACCAAGCACTTCCCATGGAGTTATAGGTGAAAGCCTAGTTGTCACAGTTTGAGGAATGACGTAGATATGAGGAGGCTGTAAGTGGAACAGAATTTGGTATAGGCCAGTAGTGAAGGAGTGGGAGCAGTTGTAGTGGCGGTGTTGAAAGTGGAAGACTTCACCAGAGACAGAGTGGAGATCAGAACAGGGGGAGTTATGAAATATACTGCTTAGGGAAGCAATGGGGTGAGACAGAAGAGGTCTACTGCACAGTGAGGGTCCTGAGGCTCTCTATCCCAGGTATCATGGATTGGTTCTTGGGTAGGTCTTTATTGATAATCCAGATTTGCATGGTGGATCATCACTTTAACTGAATCATCAGCTTAGTAGCCCAAGTTTCCAAGACCATCCCATTCACTCCCTTTATCCATTCAAGCCTTCTAAACTTGCCTGCTTGGTTAGGAATACTGTCTTAATTTTAGTTTAATAATGATATCATGGCAGAAATGATGACTCTAATTATTATTTTTTAAAGAGACTAGGTTTCACTTTTTTGCCCTGTCTCAAACCCACGAACTCAAGTGATCCCCAACCTCAGCCTCCCAGGTAGCTGGGATTACAGGCCCATTCCACCACACCTAGCTAAATGATGATTCTATATAGAGGGAATTTTGTTTATGAAAGCCACAGAGTTGAAGTAGTTGAAGAGGAATATGAGAAAATGTGTTACATATTTGAAAGATACTCAAACAGGAATGTAATAACTAATGGGTATAATCCAGTAGACAGAGGTTGATGATGCATGTATTTAGACCATCAAGGGACAGATTGCAAGTCCCTAGAGAAGAATCAGCCTTTCCTAGAGAGAGGAACTTTGTCTTCATTGTATCAGGAGCAAAAGAGAAAATCGTTTCAAAGGTAAGTGGGTTTATAGGTTAAAAATGTTAATATGAGAGTTTTAACTAGTCACATTGTATATGGGGAAGCAATTGCATGTATAATTTCAGTAACATGAAAATAATGGAGCTCTTCACAGGTATGAGAGAACAAAGTACTCACTACAGATTTGATGATTAATGATAAGTATCTGGACTCTTGTCTACAACTGTAACCCAGTCACTTTTGCTGAGTAGCCTAATTAGCCCTAAGTAGCCCTAATTTCTAATGGCCATATTGTTATTGCTGTTGTGTTTTAATCATTAAGCATTATTCATTGAGTACCTATCATGGTCAGACCTCATTGCTAATAGGGTAACAAGATGCATTAGGTCCTTGTATGCTGAAGCTTGTGTTCTTATGGGAGGAGTAGTGAAGAGAGAGTCAGGCAGGTAGGTGAGGAAATTTTGGAAAGGAGTGTCATGATACAAACATAGGATCTTCTTTTGGTAGAGTGAGCAGCAACGTCTGTCTGGAGATGTGACAATTTCATAGCGATCTGAGTGATGACAAAGAACCAATCAGATTTCTAGAAATCTAGAAATTGAGCCACTGGAATCAAATACTGAAAAAATTTTAAATTTTTAGTGAAATCAGTTAAATGGAAGAATCATTCTGTTAATATGAGTTGCACAAGTAGCTATGTGCAAATGCTGGGTTGTGTCACTGCTAGAAATAACCTTGGGGCATTGAATGGAAGCTTTTGATTATATTTTCTGTCAGGAATGTTTTGAGCAGCTACTACTTTATGACAGGCATTGAGTATAATAATTAGGAAGGATAAAACTTGGATAAGATTTGTGTACTATTTCTCCATTGTCTAAAGCAGTGCCGGGCACATAAAAGCTTGCAAAATACTTATTGAGTGAATGGATTAATAAACTTGGATTTGTGTGTGCTGTTTTCTAGCTTTGTAACCTTGGGCAAATTATTTAGCATCTCAAATTACCGGAACTTCAATTTCTTCAACTGGAAAACAAGGAAAGAGAAACAGTTCCTCTTAGCCTGCAGCATTATTATATGGATTAAATGTGAATTTATATGTAAAAAAAAATCAATGGTAGTGGTTGAGTGGTTGTGGAGGAGGATAAGGGAATGGAACTGTAGTTTGTCATCTGGAAATTTTTAAAAAGTGGAAAGACACTTGGGAAATATAAGGAGAAATGAATTGAAAACTTAAGCTGGGTCCAGTGTGAAAGGGCCTTAGGATCTCTGTTGAGGAAATAGCGCTTTACTAGGATTTCATTAAGAAGCTACTTAAGTGTTGTAAACAAAGTGACATTTAGATTTACATTTTCAAAAGGTTACTCTGGCTGCAGATTGGAGGATACCCATAAAAAGTTATCCTTCCTGGGAATGGTAGAAGCTTAGCGAACTGGGTGTCTTTTACTCTGCATAGTCTTAGAAATGCAGATTAATTCTCTGTAAAAGAGAGTGAGTAGCTATCTGCTTTTATTGCATCATCAGGCCTGATTGGGGAAATGTCCCGGATTCTTGGTGATTATAGATTATAGGAAAAAGCACCTCCTTCAAAGGTGTGGTCTAAAGGAGAAGAAATTTCCATCAGCCCTTGGTAGAAGGCATAAAACCTTTTTACTATCTCATAGGATTCTGTTCAATCATGTTAGAATTTTCCCAAAAGTCCTTAGCAGTAGAAACCTTAACCCAGAAAAATGTGTGTGCTTGTCTTTCACTGCAGGGACAAATAGGGAACTAGGGAGATTGTCCAGCTTTGAAGCTAGGTAATGGGGAAGCTTAACTGCATCTAAATTAATCAGAGACAGAGATGGGGGAGGAGAGAGGGAGGGAGAGGAGAACTAGAAAACTGGTCGAAGTCGACATTTTGGCTCTTAAAAGCAAGCACTAAAGGTTAATTTATAACGGACCAAGTGTGGTTTCTCTTAGTCACAGGAAAACAAACAAAAAACTTGTGTTGTTTTCCCAGTTAGGTCATAACTGTGATAAATATCAGATCTTGAATATTGAAATGGAAGTTCTTTCTATATCAAAATTATCAGATACCCTGGAATATATAATCCATGAATATTGTTACAAATTGCCATTCATCACCTAAATGGGAAGTCAGTGACCAGAAATTTAATAAAATATCCTGATACTAATGATGCCACAGGTGATGTTTTCAATTATCAGTGTTTTAATGAGATTTGTAGGCTGGTAAGAGCTAATCCTATAATGTAGGAAAAACCCAAGAAAGTATCTGGCAAATCACCTGAAGTAGGACTATGATGATTCAGATTTTTTTGATTAAACCTATAATGTTTATAGGCTCTGTGGAAATAAATTTGTATCTGACACCGGATACTGGTCAGATAATAAATATATATTTCAGTTTCTAAAATTAAGTAAAATTTTCAGACATTTAAAATTAGAAATTTTAGGTGACTCCAAACTAAAGGAAAATAAACACATTTCTTGTAGAGGTGAATGGAAATTGACAAACAGTTCAGCGAGTAGAAATGAGAGTGATTCAAAGACTTGGGGAGGAAAAAAAAATCAGCTTCTATTTTGGGAGGTGGGGATAAGCTTCGAGGTATGCACAGTGAATGGCAGCTATTCTAACTGTGCTGAAATAAATCCTGTATTGAGATCTGGAAGAAAGTTCCAGAAACAGGATTCCTAAGGAAAGATTTGTCCAGTGGCCAGTATCTCTTTAGAGATGGCAGCACCCAGTAAAAGCCAGATGTGTTGTTTTTATCTACTTGCTGGTCTGTGTTTTAAAGTCATATTCAGAAGTCTTTGCTCTGATTTGAAGTTGGAGGAAGTTAAGACTTAGGTAAAATACCTACTAGGAACATACTAGACCCTTTGAGTTACAACATTTTTTACTATATATTTTTAAATAATACATATTTCTTTCTCATTACTAGTAGTATATAGTAAGGACAATGAACTGAAATGTAGGAAAATGTAGACCAGTATGATTTGTACAAAGATAGAAATTTACATGTCAATGATGCTATGTCTGTAAAGGGATTTATAACTTGCTCTTATTACATTCCCATTACCTAAAATAGAACCCAAAACATTGTATAGAATATGTTGCTTGAAGACTTGTGCCAAAGAAATGAAAAACAAAACCAAAAGTTTTGAAAGAACTTACTTATCTCTTGTCAAGCTGGGTGTTTCTCCCCGAGTAGTGGTGATGGTTATGCATAGACCTGAACAAATGCTTCACCCTTAGTAGAAATGTTTCAAGATGGCTCATTGGGTACTCTGAGGATTTGCCTTGGGACCCCCAAACCTTGGGTACTCTAAATAGGTTGTGCTATTCACTGGATAAAGACAAAACATACTCTTTGTGTGTAAGACCTTCAATAGAAAAGAACTTTAATAGAATTAGTGTGGAATAGAGAGAAGAGAATATAACTTCCAAATCAAGCACCCAAGCATACCCATCCCAATGCCCAGCTAAACAAGGGTGGCCAGGAGCACGGCCACTGGTGCCCAAAAGCTTGTCACAAGTCTAAGGAGCCTTCTGATAATGAACCACAGGAAAGGGGCAGAAGGAGGCAGGCAAGTCTGGAATAAAGGGAACAAGATTAAGTCAAGGTAAGAGCTCTCTCAGCTTCCCCACGTCTCTCACTCATGTCTCTTCCAAATGTCTCTTTCCACGTCCCCCCAAATCCCCAGTACAAGTCCAAGACTGAGAAGCAAGCATGACTTCTTTTCCCACATATCTCTCAGCTCCATATTCCTCCTCTAAACCTTGTCTTCCAAAACTTTGCCAATTCTTTTTAGCTTTTCCTCCCCACTCAGCTCCTCTCTCCTTTAGGTAGGACAAGGAACCTGGACTTCCCCCCCTTTTTTTTTAATTTTAATTTTTAATTTTTTAAATTTTTTTGAGACTAGGTCTTACTATTTTTGTCCGTGGAACCACAGGCTCACATTGCCCGTGGTACCACGGACTCAAGCAATCCCCAGCCTCAGCTTCCCAGGTAGCTGAGATTACAGACACGCACCACCACACCCAGCTGTTTTTTGGGACTAGGTCTTGCTGTGTTGCCCCAGGCGGGACTGGATCTGCAGACCCCTCTGCGACTCCATAAACTGTTGTTTACAGGCACGTGCCACTGTGCCTGACTGGACCTCCCCTTTTTATGAACAAGCAATACCAACAACTCTAACAATTGCTTTCTGCACTTGTGCAGGAAGATGGTCATGCAGAATGACCTAGAGATCAAACACACTACCTTTATTTGTTAAGACACAACACTAATTTCAGCATACCAACTACTTCTTCCAGTTCTGATTTAACTGTCGTGAGATATGGTCTGGAAGAGATTTTTGAAAGCACCCATGAGCTTCCTTTTTTTTTTCTTCTGAGACTAGGTCTCGCTATTTTTGCCCGTGGAACCGCAGGCACACGTTGCCCAGAGTACCACAGACTCAAGCAGTCCCCAGCCTCAGCTTCCCAGGTAGCTGGGATTACAGGTGCGCGCCACCACACCCAGCTACGTGGTGGAACTAGGTCTCCCTATGTTGCCCCACCGGGACTCGAATCACAATCCTCACTCCCCGCCGCGGCTTACTAGGCTGCCACAGTCACGCACCACCCTGCCCGGCCTCCATGAGATTCTTCATATGTAAGCAAGGTGGAGCACCACTGATATTTATATGCCACCTGTACAGAGCTGACTTTGAATTTAGTAATTCAATTTAGTACCTTCTACAAGTATTGCAGAAGATGACATGAAAATTATTTATTTTTTTATTTTATTTTATTTTTTTGAGATTAGGTCTCGCTATTTTTGCCCATGGAACCACAGGCTCTCGTTGCCCGGGGTACCACAAACTCAAGCAGTCCCCAGCCTCAGCTTCCCAGGTAGCTGGGATTACAGGCGCAGGCCACCATGCCCAACTATTTTTTTTTTTTTTGGAACTAGGTCTCGCCAAGGGCCCCAGGCGGGACTCGAACCGCTATCCCTGGCCGCTGCTGCTTCATAAGCTGAAGCTTACAGGCATGAGCCACCGTGCCTGGCCCAAAAAATTATTTATTTCCAGTTATTTTTCTGACTTGAGAAAGCAGGATTTAGGTTGCAAACTTAAAGGCAGTCTTTGGTATATGAATATGAATATATGAATATGAATATATTGAATGAATATGAATATATTGGCAGTTATTTTAGCAGCATTCTTTCTTGCTTTGAAATGGAAAGTTATGTGTCATGTGAATTTAAAAACCAGATAATCCAAGGACCCGAGGAAGGGTGAGTTGGAGGGAGAATCACCTTTCTATTAAATACTATCTGTGATCACACTCTGAGTCTCTGCATTTGTTTATTTATTAGATAATGGCCATGTTCTTAAGTAACTGAATTGCAGTATGATATGGGAGACTTGTCCTCTAGGTGAGTTTTTGAATACTGGTGAACTGTATATAAACAGTTTAACTTGATGCATAGTTCTTTTTTTTTTTTTTTTTGAGACTAGCTCTCACTATTTTTGCCTTATGGAATCACAGGCTCACATTGCCCGGAGTACCACGGACTCAAGCAATCTCTAGCCTCAGCTTTCCAGGTAGCTGGGATACAGGCGCGCACCACCACGCTCAGCTATTTTTTGGGTCTAGGTCTTGCTGTGTTGCCCCTGACGGGACTGGATCTCCAGACCCCGCTGCGACTCCATAAGCTGTTGCTTACAGGCACGCACCACTGTGCCTGGCTAAAAGAAGAATTCTTTAGAAGCATTCAAGAAGGGTTTATTTGTGTATCTTACTTAACAGCTACCCCCAAAATTGTGTGACTTGAAACAGTAATTTATGACTTCTTATGAATTTGTGGATTGATTGTGCAGTTTTGTTCCACGTGGTACATGCTGAGGCAGCAGTCAGCTGGGGCTGTGGGTAGGTGCTTCTGTGACTGGCTCCCTCTGTGGCTGGCTCCCTCAGTGGTCATGGTTCACTCATATCTCACACTGGATTCTGCTTGGAGGGTCCCAGCTCCTCTCTGTAGCCTCAGGGCCTCTCCTCCCACATAGCCACTCCCTGTGATCCTTTAGCCCAACCTCTTATCTGGCAATTCAGGGTTCCCCAAGACACAGAAGTGAAAATTGACTGTTATCCTTACAGATTAGCCTCTGGCCCAGATTAGCACACTGCTCTTTGCTTTATAGTGTTTTTATTGAAGTAAATTACCAGGACAGGGCAGGTGGCTGTAAGCTTCAGCCTATGAAGCGCCAGGGCTAAGGATCGTGGTTCGAGTTCCACCTGGGGCATGTAGTGAGACCTAATTCCAAAAAATAGCTGGGAGTGGTGGTTTATACCTGTAATCCCAGCTACCTGGGAAGCTGAGGCTGGGGATTGCTTGAGTCTGTGTTTACCCCGGGCAACGTGAGCCTGCGCTTCCATAGGCAAAAATAGCGAGACCTAGTCTCAAAAAAAAAAAAAAGGAAGAAAAAAGAAAGAAAATGAAGTAAATTACCAGACTAGATTCAAGGTGAAGGACCATGGTAAGGGTGTGCATACTGGGACATGCAGATCACTGGAGACCTTCAGAGATTAGCTACCAAAGGGCCATTAACAGTTTATTTATGCAGGCCAGGCATGGTGGTTCATGCCTGTAAGTTTCAACCTATGAAGCAGCAGGGGCTAGGATTGCGGTTCGAGTCCCGCCTGCGGCCCGTAGCGAGACCTAGTTCCCAAAAAATAGCTGGGCATGGTGGTGCGCGCCTATAATCCCAGCTACCTGGGAAGCTGAGGCGGGGGATTGCTTGAGTCCGTGGTACCCCGGGCAATGAGAGCCTGCGGTTCCACCAGCAAAAATAGCGAGACCTAGTCTCAAAAATAAAATAAAATTTAAGATTACATTCGGACTGTGTAGATTTTATTCATTTTCTTTTTTTTCCCTCAAGCTCTTTTTAGCGTTAGCATTTGTTTAGATAGAAACTAGCAATTCTTAAGCTGTGAGGCATAAATGAAAGAGAGCTTAATGTATTATAAATTGATTACAGAGAAATGAATACAGGATGGGTAATTGATTATATCATAATCTGCATTAAAATTAGAATTAAAAACCATTGATAACCTAGTATTGAAACGAGGACCAAAGAAATGAAGAAAAAAAAGGAAGAAGGAAAATAAAATTCTATTTTTAAAATCAATCATGCATTTTTAAATACTTATTATAGTAGTGTTTGGTACTAGTAATTACTCAATAAATTTTTTCAAAAAGAAAGAGGGTTATCAGTACTTTAGGAAGCTTATATTCCACTTACTCAACTAGTTCATGTATAGTTTATGAGTGTATTCTAATAGTTCTTAAGAATCATCTTTGGTCAAGTAGATAAGATGTACTCTTCCTAAGAGTTGAAAACCAAGGAAAAAAAGGAAAACCTTTTATTGTCTTGAATTAAACCAAGGTTCCCATATTTAGGAATTGTATTAGAAAAAAGACTACACCGATGGATCTTTTGGATTTCACATCCAAAGGCTTAACAGACCTACATCATATTTATGACTTTATTGTAATTTGTCCAGTTCTTGTTATGACATGGCGAATACACAGGGGTATAAAATGAAATTTAGACAAAGACATTTAGACAGGTTTATAAGCCAGTATGCAGGTTTTTGTAGTTATCATTTGGCTGCTGCTGTCTCAGTAGAATATACTGGGGACTATAATAGCAGTGAACTACTGGTATTTCCTATTTGCTTGAATGCACTACAGATTGCCCCTCACTTGAGATGATACAGTTTGGGATTTTTCAATCTAACGATGCTGCGAAAATGCTGCGCACTCAATCTAAGCTGCACAATTTGGAATTTTGACCTTTTCCTGGGCTAGTTATTGTTAGGCTGTGAATCAAACAAGGCTCGGCACAAACACCCCAGACACATGAAGATAAGGACAAAAGAAATAGTTTATTAGGAAAGCTCAGCTGAGGCTACCGAGTCAAGGGAAACTCAGCCCCCTGGCTTGTTCACCAGTAAGTCCTTTTATACATCTTACAATCTAAGCTATACACGTGCATTCCTATTCTAAGTCAAACAACTGTAAAATATGGGGCGCCTGTTGGAGACACAATTTAAGCTTATGACTAGGCTAACCATGAAGTTACCTATAATGATATAAGGCCATTTGAGGGGTTATCAATTTGTTTTCTTTTGCAGAGGGAGGGGGGTGTCCCTTAGGGAGGGAACTGCTTGTCTCCTAAATCAAGGGAGTGCTACCACCAAATTTGCTCAATTTATTGTTCAGGCTTTTAACATTCCCACAGTTATATGTTGTATTGTACTCTTCTGGTGCTTTATTATAAAAATAGGTTTTGTGTTAGGTGATGTTGTTCATCCCTAGGCTAATATAAGTGTTCTAAGCACTTTAAGCAAAGCTGTGGTGGTAGGTAGGTTAGGTACGATAAAGGCATTTTTGAATGAATATATTTTCAAATTTATAATGGGTTTATTGGCGTGTCATCCCATCATAAATTGACAAAGAACTATATATAGCAATTGGTATTTTCTGGTAGTACAGAGAACCCCTAAACCTGTCCCCATGTAGTGTTTAAAACATGAACAGGCTCAAAACATTTAGTCTGTTTAGAATAATAAATTCATAGAATTGATTTGGAGGACATTTTAAAGAGTTCAGCTCATTGTTGAAGTAATAATTGAATTTCTTTGTAGAGTAGACCTAACAAGACTTTTTTGCTTTCAGATGTCCTCATTTCCTTCAGTTACTCTGCAAATGACAAGACTTTAGGTTTCCTCTCTTATTCTTACCTTTTCTTAGATTTTATAGTCATCTTAAAGTTTCACATACAGAACTAAGCATAGTATTCAAATGTAGACTAATATGCATTAGAAAAATTCTCTTATCAGACTTCCTTTTTAATGAAACCTCAAGGCAATAATATCACTCTCTCACTAAAATAGATTATTTAAAAAAAACCCTTCTCACACATACTGGCCATCTGTTGTTTTAGTTCTAAGGGTTTGACTTTATATGTTATCCTTATTAAATCTTACTCAATTAGATTTATCTGTAAAAGTTGCTACTACCATCCAGGATATTTGTTTACCTACCCCTGTTTCTGGCATATGCATGTGATCCCATCCTCTTCAGTGTCCTCTTCCAAATTATTTATGAGAAATGTAGCAGAGGGACAGGCTGCTCTGGTGTCCTGTGGCACACCACTAACCCCCCCCCCCTTCTTTTTTTTTTGCATATGAGAAGGCTACACTAACCCTATTTTTGACACTTTATACTTTAGGTACACTTGTATAGTTAGGTACACTTGTATACTTGAAGCCATTTAAGTATTCCAAAATTCTTATTTTTTCACCTTGAAGAATAGTAGAAGAGACTAATTTTATACATTATTGACATCTAGATATAAATTTAAATTTTCTGGGTAGTGTCATGTGCCTGTAAGCGACAGCCTACGGAGTCACAGCCGGGACTGGGGATCACGGTCTGAGACCCGCCTGGGGCAACATAGCGAGGAGACCTGGGCATGGTGGAGACCTGGGCAAGTGCCTGTAATCCCAGCTACTTGGAAAGCTGAGGCTGGGGATTACTTGAGTCCACGGGCAATGTGAACCTGTGGTTCCATGGGCAAAAATAGCGAGATGTAGTCTCAAAAAAAAAAAAAGATATATTTGAATTTGCAGCACTCCCTGGTCAAACCATATAAGTAAGGAAAATGAGTTACTTTGGTTATGTCTTGCTGTGGTCCCTGGTGCTCTCTGTAAATACATTATTTTAATAACCTGTTCTATAGACTTATCAGGACTTCATGTCACATCACTCTGTTGTAAAATATGGAGACTATATACTTTCTCCTCACTTTGAAAATTGTTATTACAGACAAAAAGAAAAAAAGCTAATGAGATATTTGACTTTATTCAAATCATGAGATTTGTCTGAGTTTACAAAGTGTTACTCATAATAACTCTGCAGAGCCTTTCATTCCCTGCTTATGTACATTCATCCAGGATATTTTCATTTATTTAGACATAGGCACTTTTTGATAGTTTTCTTATTTATCTTGACCAGTAATCTGTTTACCTCAAAATTTTATCTTTCTACACTCAAAAATGATTTTTCTCTACAGAAAAGAAAGAGAAATTGAGGAATTGAGATGTTCTTCTGTCCTTGTTTTATGTTCATTAATAACACACCATGCGCATCAAAGAGTGGACTTTGGTTTCCTTACCTTTTTTGTAAGTCTTGATGTGTTCTGGGCTTCAGCATAAGCTTGTTTCTTTTTGTATATAGGTACCACTTAAATATACAAATAGTTTCTTTCATATATTTTTGGTGCATGTTCTGATTCTGACTTGGTGAGCCTTTCATCTAGCTTCTGTAGATACCTTTCCTCTTGACCCCTCTATTTTAGATAATGTGAGCTTGACAGAATTTCATTTTTGTAACTCCAGCCCTGTCTTCACTTGTAGCATCTCAGGTCATGCGCCTTCTTGCTGCTTGAGCCAGCTCTCCATGAGTTAGGAATTACATCTAGCTGCATTCCTCATTTTTCCTACCTACCTGTCTTTGGTGCTAGCTTTTTTTTTTTTTTTTGATACGCCCACCATGTCCTTTTTTTCTGATCAGTTTCTTTCTGGTCAAATTAGTTTCAGGCAGGATTATAATTCTACTCATTTCTTCTTCTTTTGCCTAATTAATAGGCAAATATTTCATTATATGTGCTACTTTGTAGTTGAATGACACTCTTCAGTAGCAGAAATCTCTTACTACTTTTGCCACAGAGGGCCTCGAACCAAGAAAGGAGGCTAATTTTGCCATTACTTGTTAATCAGGACATCTCACTGATTTCATGTTTAAGCTTGCAGAGTCATCTCTCCTTGGCAGATCTCCATTATCTCCTTTTCCATCCTTACAAATCCCAAGAAATAAATCCACTCTTATCTGCTTTTTATTTTTATTTTTTAATTTTGATTAATTTTTATTTTCAAGAGACTAGGTCTCGCTATGTTGCCCAGGATTGTCTGGAACCCACGGACTCAAGTGATCCTCAGCCTTAGCCTCCCCGGTAACTGGGATTACAGGTGCAGGCCACCATGCCTGGCTTTATCTGCTTTTTAAAGATATTATAACTAGTTACTTATTGTATATCTTTTCTTTTAAAGCTGACTTCAAGTACAGTTTTTGAATTTTTATGCTGTAACTCACATGGGGATATTGGCGTGTTTTGTTTCAGATGCTTTATTTTCATCATGGTAGAATATAAATGAGGGTTACAAATAGGGAAGTTAGAAATTTATGACACCTGTTGACCCAAGTTAGTTTCTAATTTCTTCAGATGCTGCAGATACCTGTCTACTAGTTGCCTCTCTTACTCAAGCTCAAGTTCATCTGACCTCTTCTCCCTTTTCTAAATAAGCTGTCTGTAGAAGACAGCTGGCAGCTGGTAGGTAGACCTGAGACAGGTTAAATCCTAGTTGCAAATTAATAGAGGTCATTCAGAAGCTGCTTTACCTTAGAGGGTAATTTATAGCTCAAGGGATCAAGAGGCAGCTCTTCAGAAAAGATCACCCCTGATCCTTGCTTCTGTTCTTTTTTTTTCTTTCTTTCTTTTTTTTCTAGGTCTCGCTATTTTTGCCTGTGGAACTGCAGGCTCACGTTGCCCAGGGTACCACAGCCTCAAGCAAACCCAGCCTCAGTTTCCCAGGTAGCTGGAATTACAGGTGCGCATGACCACGCCCAGCTTTTTATTAAGACTAGGTCTCGCTACGTGCCCCTGGTGGGACTCAAACTGCAATCCCTTGCCCTGCCGTGGCTTCCTAGGCTGCCGCCTACAGGCATGCGCCATTATGCCCGGCCCCTGTTCTTCTTTTACTTCCTCTCAATTGCTTTCTGCTATGCTACCACTCCTAGGTGTGTTTCTACTTAGTGGTACACATTTTTATTTATTTATTTTTTTTGAGACTAGGCCTCACTATGTTGCCTGGGGAACCGCAGACTCATGTTGCCCGAGGTACCACAGACTCAAGCCATCCCCAGCCTCAACCTTCCAGGTAGCTGGGATTACAGGTGCAAGCCACCGTGCCCAGCTATTTTTTTGAGACTAGGTCTCACTATGTTACCCCAGGCAGGTCTCGAACCCGTGGACTGAAGTCATTCCTAGTGTTGGCCTCCCTTCCTAGGCTGGGATTAAAGACATACACCACTGCGCCCAGCCTGCATTTTTTATTTTTGAACATGGAGTGCTTGACAAATTTGCATGTCATTCCTACATGGAGGCCATGTTACTCTTTTATCATTCCAATTTTAGTATGTGTTGCACAAGCAAGCACCACATGTTAGACATACATTCAACTTACCTTTTTAGCAGATGAGTTTTCAGCATCAAAGGTACTGTGAGATGTCAAGAATTCCAAAATGATTATGATACATTAATGCTCAGTATTATCAAAGTTATTCTTTCAGTTAGCTTGTTTCATTGGAATGAGTTAAATACACGAGGCAGTCAAAATATAAAGATGTTAAATTACACATTGACAACTACTTAGAGTCCCACTAGAGTAGGGGTTCCTTAGTCTATACTCAATTCCTAGTCTAGCTCAGAGAAGGAGCAGACTTGTATTTCTAAAATTGTTTCACTGTGACTTTGTTGTTGTTTCCACCTAAGCAAGGGCTTAGTACTGTAGTAGCCACTGACCTTTATCCTCTCTCTCCAGCAACCAGAATTGAATGACAGACAGTCTTGCTCTTAGGGTAAAAGAATTGCAGTGTAGCAAGATCTGAAATACATATGAGGTTTAGATCTTAAAATCTTTGACGAGAAAATACAGTTTTATGCATCTGATTTGGCTGTACTCTTTTGAGTTAATTTTAGAAGTAAATTTTAGAATCCATTTTAGAATTTCAGCCTGAAACGACACTCCTTTGCTTCCTTGTGAGGGATTAAGTGTAACACCATATTATACTGAGAAGGCTAGGAGCTGTGGCTTTGCATCAGCCTTGCTAGGCAGTGATATTTGAGATGAAGAAAAAATTATCCTACATTTATAAAGGTGGTGCTGTTGCTGTGTTGGAGAAATCTAGTTTGCTTTGATTCCTGGTAATCTTCACTGATCTTTCAAGGAAACATCAGATGTGATGTGTCTGAGGACGGTATGGCACAGTGACTACTGCTCTTTCTCAGGTTTTGTAGTGTCCTTGCTTTATTTTTCACCCTATTTGCTGTAGGAATACTACACTTAGTGTCCTGATTTTGAGAAATGGAAGAGCTGGGACAGAGTGCTTTTCTAGAAAACCCCATGCGTCTATAGCTTTAAATATTCTCAAGAGAACAGTAGTATCTTTTATTTGATAAACCAATGTAGACACAAAGGATTCCCCACCTTCTTCACTCAGCCCACCCCTAATGAGCAAAACACATGCCTTATGTTCTGTCCTTTCAGTTGCCTTTTAGCAACAAAAACCCTGTATTTCATAATATTTGATTTGCATCTCAGATGCCTGGATCCAGCAAAATCTCACATAGGCTTGCTATTTAGACTTTAAAAGCAGAAAGAGACATTTCTTTCCCCCCCCACCGCTTCTATTTTAGCATTCATGCCATTAAATTTTTATCACATCTATGTGGATTCTTAGGTCAGTATGCAGAACATTTGCTGCTTGTTTTGTTTTCCAACAAGAATTTATAATGTTGTTTGTAAGCTTCACACAACTGCATTCATCTTTCCTTCAGCTGTTTTTGCCTGAATGTGAGGATCCTGTAATCTAATGTTTGGGGGAGAATGTGTGTCTACTGCTCAGGGATTTAGGTGCATATTAGGGATTGCCTCTTTATCTGTGCATTGTAAAAATTATTGTAGCTTCTTTGTATTGTAAGGTTAATATTTAAATTACAGGTCTAGTTTGAATATATAATTTCAAATATGAGGAATAGTGACAAAAATCACTAAATTCCTGCCTCATTCCTTTTTGGAGACTGAATTTTATTTTATGTAGGCTTTATCTTTCTTTTGTATATGGAGTAGTATTATCTGGGGCCTTTGCATGTTTTTTTTCTTTTAAAAACTTTTTATTAAAAGGTTTCAAATATATATAAACAGAATAGTATAATGAACTCCTGTTTCATACCTTTCAAGTCAGTCTTTGCCCTGCCAGGAAACCACTGTTGTGACAATCCTTTGTTTTGCTGAGTAGTATTCCATTTTATGAATATACCAATTTGTGTATCCAGTCTCTTAATCTTGAACATAAGATTCTTACTAGTTTTTGCTTTTGTGTTGTGAATATTCACGTACAAGTCTCTAGGTTAACTTACATTTTCTTTTCTCTTAGCTAAAGACCTCTGAGTACAAGCACCAAACTGAAGAGCACAACTTTGAGCAGGAGGGAAAGGGGGGGTGGTGGAGGGGAGGGGAGGTAAACCTTGGGGATTACAATGTTGTGAAATTTATATATAAATAAAAAGAAAAAATTATTTAAAAATAATAATAAAGACAATTGCCACAAAAAAAAAAAAAAAAAGACCTCTGAGTACAATTTCTAGGTCAATGGGCAAGATTCCTGTTTACTTTTATAAGAAACTGCCAAACCTTTTCTAAGGTGATTATATTGTTTTACATTCCTACTGACAAGGGTGAGAATGTTCTGTTTTCCATATCCTTGCCAGCATTTGGGCTGTCATTCTCTTTAATTTTAGCTGATCTGGTGTGCATCTGTACATCTTCTATTAAAATACATTTTATCTTGAGATATTCGGCATGTCTTGAGATAATTGGAAATGCCCTTTAAATTGACGTGTCTCTTTAGGTTCCTTGTAAAATTTGGTTTCAGGTAAATACTGATCATGACAGTAGGAATTTAAGGCCCAGCATAGTCTTTCCTGATGAAGTCTAGAGTTTGGCTTTCCCAGCTAAAGCTGAAGAGAAACAGTTATTGTTAATTCTGTACATCCATTTTAGCATCTAATGATTTCCCAAATATTTGCTTATATAGTTATGACTGTAAATGTCATTCCCATTTTATAAATGAAGAAGACCCAAGAGAATTTTCATAAGATTTTAGGGGCCAAAGCTAGGACTTTAATACTTTCACTACCGTACTCTTGCAGATGAGTAGCATAGTATTAGAACTCATTCAATATGTCTTTGGTTTGCAAGCTTAGATAAACTGAGAAGGATATAAGAATCTTTTTCTTAGAGGAGGTAGCTGGTGGGGATGATGTCTTAATATCAGTTGTATTCACAGAATATAATCTGACCTTGAAATATATAGTTGTTTGTATTTTTCCATGTGATTTCTAGGAATTCTTGACTTCTTAGTCTTTAGAGTAAATCAGATGATGTGGTTATGAAGATACTGAGTTGCTGCTTTCATAGAACCAATACAGAAAAAAAAATATTATGAGTGTCCTAAACTGACATATTATTTGTTTTTTTTGTTTGTTTGTTGTTATTGTTTTTTGGAGACTAGGTCTCACTATTTTTGCCCGTCGAACCACAGGCTCTCGTTCCCCGGGGTACCACAGACTCAAGCAATCCCCAGCCTCAGCTTCCCAAGTAGCTGGGATTACAGGTGCGCACCACCACGCCCAGCTATTTTTTTTTGGAACTAGGTCTCGCTATGGCCCCAGGCGGGACTCTTAACTGCGATCCCTAGCCCAGGCCACTTCATAGGCTGAAGCTTACAGGCACGAGCCACTGTGCCTGGCCCTAAACTGACATTTTAAAATTCTGCATACAATATGCAGAGCCCTTTAAGGAACTCTGGTCTGATTCCTTAAAAACAAAACAAAACAAAAAAACCTTTTCAACCTGGCACTGTGGAGCGTGCTTGTAAGCGACAGTTTATGGAGTTGCTGTGGGGTCTGGGGATCGTGGTTCGAGTCCCACCCAGGGCAACACAGTAAGACGTAGTCCCAAAAAATATCTGGGCGTGGTGGCACGTGCCTGTAATCCTAGCTACCTGGGAAACTGAGGCTGGGGAGTGCTTGAGTCTGTGGTACCCAGGGCAACATGAACCTGCAGTTCCATGGCCAAAAATAGCAAGACCTAGTCTCAAAAAAAAAAAAAAAAAAAAAAAAAAAAAAAAAAAAAAAAAAAAAAAAAAAAAAAAAAAAAAAAAAAAAAAAAAAAACCACAAAAACCTGTTCACTTTGTGCACGAGGTTTTTCAAGCGGTGACTGTCATCGCTCACATTGCTGTGGTCAAGGGGATAGCAGAGTAGATAATATGAACAGAGGATGTAGTGTTTATGGTTTTTCCAAAGCAGACTGAGTTAAATTATTTCAGCACCAAAGTCGCTCTTACATTATTGTCAGATATTCATGTAAGTCATTTGTTTTATTTCAGTGATGTCCTCGCTTTGCCCATTTTTAAGCAAGAAGAGTCAAGTCTGCCTCCTGATAATGAGAATAAAATTCTACCTTTTCAATATGTGCTTTGTGCTGCTACCTCCCCAGCAGTGAAATTACATGATGAAACCCTAACATATCTCAATCAAGGTCAGCTGCTTCCTTATTCATTAGAATTATTGCAGATATATGGGTTCATAATCATTTTTAAGGTACCCCATACATAAAAAAAAATGCATCTGTCCAGCATACATATTAAAATTGAAACCTTACTTCGGAGATTTGAGTTTTAAATTCACACTTGCTATATGTTGTTTGCTTCTATTGTCTGCCTGTCTATCTTAGTTCTTTTTTTTTTTAAACCAATATCTGCTTTATTATTATTATTATTTTACATCATTTCAGTCCCTGGGGGTCACCCACCACCTCCCCTTCCCACCCGCTCCAGCTGGTCCCCACCCTCCCCTTGTGCAGTTTCATTTGGTTGACCATATATTAGTGAAACCATTTGGTTTCTGTCCCTTTCTATCTGGCTCGTTTCTGCTAGAATGATTTCTTCTAGGTACATCCAGGTGTCTATACTATCTTAGTTCTTAATGCTTTCTTTCTAATCCACATTTCCTGGGTACTTGCGTTGGTTACTGTCTGAGAAGTATTACCCAACCCAGCTCTTTTATTTATGATTTGTATGGATTTGGACACGTTTTAAACGCTTTACGTTTCAATTTCTTTATCTATAAAAATGAGGTTATAAAATTTTAGGGAGTTGTATTAGTTAAATGATGTAATGCATAAAAATGCTTAGAATGCATCCCTAGCATATTGTAAAGGATTGCAGTTATTGTTACTTACTAATTCTAATAATAGTATACCTTTGCATATTCAACCATTTTGTTCTTTTTGTATCTTACTAAGTTAATTTGTGATAAATATAATATGTAATTATGTTTTTCTTCTAGGACAGTCTTATGAAATTCGAATGCTAGACAATAGGAAACTTGGAGAACTTCCAGAAATTAATGGCAAGTTAGTGAAGGTAAAAGAAAATGAACACATTATTCTTCTACATAGTATCCTTTCACTGACCCTTTTTGGATAATATTCCTTTGTTTAAAAAAAGATACCATGGAACTTGGTGTTATTTGTAACCTGTCACAACTTGCTGGCAGGATAGTGAACTGATGTTATTTCTTTGGGGTCCTCTATGAGCTTTCTATGAGCTCCTCTAGTCACATGGCTATTTCAGAGCTGTAGGCTTACCAGTCCATGTCAGGGTAGTATCTTGGCTCAGTCAAGTTTTTCTTCAGGTAGAATAAAAGCAATCTCTTTGAAATCTTTAAAGAAGTTCCAGTCTCTTTGGAAAACAGAAGCTACCATTGATTAATAGTTGCATTTATTCTAGATTGACAGTAATGATTTTAAAATTCACAGCACAGTTGCTTAGCAGCTATAAAAGAGGATGGGAAGGATATTAATAGGCATCTCTGAAAGTAAGAGTAACAAAAGAAAGGTTCATGGAAACAGCCCCTTACCTCGCACGCAGTATTTAGTTGTTGCATGGTGCTTATTAACAAATAGAGGACTTGGAAGGTGTTTACATACATCTGAAAAGCTGAACTGAATAATTACCTGGAAACAGTAGTGGCATGCAGAAATGCTTCCTGTTGACATTCTTTATGCCTAGTTCCCATCATGATTGATATTTAAGTCAAATTTTAAATACAGTACCAGTTAAATATAACTGAGAACTTACAAAGTTTACCTTGAAATAGAACTCAGTATGGTATGGTTTTAGAGGAAAACATCTTAAGAATAATTTCAGATTGTGTCTAGGAACCACTAAGAGTAACTCTAGTTTACCTTTGTCAGCACTGATTTTTTAAGATATTCTCTTGTGTTTTTGCTGCTTTTTAGAGTATATTCCGAGTAGTTTTCCATGACAGACGACTACAGTACACTGAGCACCAGCAACTAGAAGGCTGGAGATGGAACCGTCCTGGGGACAGAATCCTTGACATAGGTGAGATAAGAGAATCTGTTGGGCCGGGCACGGTGGCTCGTGCCTGTAAACTTCAGCCTATGAAGCGGCTGGGGCTAGGGATCACAGTTCAAGTCCCGTTTGGGGCAACACAGCAAGACCAAGTCCCAAAAAATAGCTGGGCACGGTGGCATGCGCCTATAATCCCAGCTACCTGGAAAGCTGAGGCTGGGGATTGCTTGAGTCTGTGGTACCCCGGGCAACGTGAACCTGTCGTTCTACGGGCAAAAATAGTGAGACCTAGTCTCAAAAAAAAAAAGAGAGAATCTGTTCCCCAGGACATGCCTGTAGCTATGAATTGAGAATTGGTTTTCTTTACTTGGCGTCTGCCTTGATTCTCAGTACTACAAGGGCTCAAATAGCATGAATGCAGAAGTGGTTATTGACTAAGTATAAAAAATTAATGGTATGATGAATCAAAATTGAAGTTAGAACTGTAGACAAGTCAGATCCATAAAAATTGCACCCATTACTTCAGGGTGATTTATTTTTTATTTTTTTATTTTTTATTTTTTGAGACTAGGTCTTGCTATTTTTGCCCGTGGAACCGAAGCTCTCGTTCCCCGAGGTACCACAGACTCAAGCAATCCCCAGCCTCAGCTTCCCAGGTAGCTGGGATTACAGGCACATGCCAACACGCCCAGCTATTTTTTGGGGACTAGGTCTCGCTCCATGCCTCTGGCCTCAGCTTCCTAGGCTGCCTACAGGCATGCGCCACCATGCCCGGCCCTATTTTTGTTTATTTTTTACATTTGTAAAAATGCTTACTATAAAATTCACCGTTTTAACAATTTTTTAAAAGTAATACAGTCCAGTAGCATAAAGTACATTCAAATTGTTGTACATCCATCATGGCCATCCTTTCAGGACTCTTCATTTTGCAAAGCTGAAACTCTCTGCCCATGAACAGTAATTTCCTATTCCCTCCTCTTCCCAGCCTCTGATAACCACTCTTCTGTTTTTTCTTCCCTCACCCTTATGTCCCCCCATTCACAATACAGACCAGGCAAGGGGCCTGGACTGGGGTGTAGATGGGGTGGGTTTACTTTGCCTCCTCTGTCTCTACAGTCAATGCAAAGAATACAGCCTGTAGTAAGCAGCAGGAGGCTACTTCTATTTTCTGTTTGATTTTTACTCCTCTAGGTAACTCATGAGTGAAATAATATGTTTGCCTTTTTGTGATAGGCTTATTTTACTTATAAGTGGCAAGGTTCATCCATGTGTCAAAAATTCTTTCCTTTTTTAAGACTGAAAAATGTATGTGCATATACGCACACACATTCATATTACTCAGATGTATTGTGTATTCATTCATCCCTCATGGGTACTTGGGTTGATTCACAACAGAATGGCGATTGTGAATAATGCTACCATGAATGTAGTATAAAAATATATGCATTTCTGTTTTTAGTGCTTTTTTGGTATATCCCCACAGATGGAATTATTAGCTTTTTTTTTTTTTTGAGACTAGGTCTTGCTATTTTTGCCCATGGAACCGCAGGCTCTCGTTGCCCAGGGTACCACAGACTCAAGCAATCCCCAACCTCAGCTTCCCAGGTAGCTGGGATTACAGGCGCACACCACCACGCCCAGCTATTTTTTTGAAACTAGGTCTCGCTATAGGCCCCAGGCGGAACTCGAACTGCGATCCCTAGCCCCGGCCCTAGCCCTGGCCGCTTCATAGGTCAAGTTTTTTTTTAATTGCCTTTGCTTTTATGTCATATCTAAGAAGTTGTTACAAATTCAGTGTTGTGAAATTTTTCCTGTGTGTTTTCTTCTTAGAGTTTTATAGCTTAGCTAGCTCTTATATATACTATTAAGTAAGAATTTAACTTCTTTTGCATTTATTTTCCCAGCACTCCTTGTTGGAAAGACCGTTCTTTCCCCATTGGATGGTCTTGCCATCCTTGTCAAAAACCATTTCATCAGATACATGGGGCACAGATTTCTGGGCTCTTTATTCTATTTCGTTGACCTTTATAACTATCTTTATGAAGTTCTACACTGTTTCGATTACTATAACTTTGTAGTTAGTTTTGTAACCAGGAAATATGAGACCTCTAGCTTTGTTATTTTTCACAATTGTTTTGGCTATTTGGGATTTAATATTTTGTTTTCAGTAGTATGTAAAAGGGACTAGATTTTTTTTCTTATCATGCTGCCAGTTATTTTTTTATTAATACCTGAGAGCCAGCTTAGTGGATTGTCTTACCCAAAGCAAGAGACCTGTGATTAGAATCTGTGTCTCTTGTTTTGAATTCAAGATTTTTCCCTATTTGCTTCACAGAGCAGAATTTTTTTTCTCAAATCATAGAGAGTAGGGAAAGGATTTTTCAGTAAAATTTAGTCACTATTTATGAATGTACATTTATTTATTTGTTTGTTTGTTTATTTATAGAGACTAGGTCTCGCTATTTTTTTCCATGGAACCACAGGCTCATATTGCCCAGGGTACCACGGACTCAAGCAATCCCCAACCTCACCTTCCCAGGTAGCTGGGATTACAGGCATGCACCACCATGCCCAGCTATTTTTGGGACTAGGTCTTGCTGTGTTGCCCTGGGCAGGACTCAAACTACCCCAGCCACTTCATAGGCTGAAGCTTACAGGCACATGCCACCATCCCCGGCTGAATGTACTTTTAATCTGGTATCTGTCTTTGATCTCCTGATAGTTATTACCGCTTATTATAAAACAGTTGTTAAACAAATCTAAGTAATAGGTTTATTGGAGAAAATACTGGTTCTCATATAGATGTTCAATTCACAAATTGATTCAGGATGAATTCAGTTAATTCACTGTGAAAGGAGACCCACTTACTGCTTTCTTTTTTTGAGTCATTGAAACTAAAATAATAGTTTAGTTATAGCACAGTTGTAATAATAATTAATACCAACCTGGCTTTATCTTTCCAGTTTGAATATAGGTAGAAATTAAGAGATGATGATTGATTGAATATGTCATGTAAAATGGAAAGCAGAGTTCTAAAGTTCATTTTTTTTCCCTTAAGTATAAGATTTGTCATTCTGTTTCAGGTTTATTTGATGACTTTAGTTAGCATCAATCCTTTTGTTAAATTTTCCCCACTGTATTTAAATTGTCTTAAATTTTAAAACTTAAAAGTTTTAGAGTTGGGTGTGGTGGCGCACACCTATAATCCAAGTGCTGGGAGGCAAAAGGACAGGGATTGCTTGAGTTCGCGGGTTTGAGACTACTCCAGGCAACATAGAGAGACCTGGTTCTTGAAAAAGCAGCAGGGTGCGGTGATGGGCACCTGTATAATCCCAGCTACTTGGGAGACTGAGGCTGGGGATTGCTTGAGTCTACGGGATCAGGACTACCTCAGGCAACATAGCGAGACCCAGTCTCAAAGAAAAAAGTTTTATCTCTAATCAAACCATTTTCATTGGCAAAAAGAGGTTTGTTTTGAGTATGATACACAAACATTGTGGCAAATAGGGACTGATAATATAGGAATCTGTGCTTTTCTATTTAAACACAGTGGCTTTCAAATTTTTTCCTTAATTTTTTTTCTCAGATATCCCTATGTCTGTGGGTATAATCGACCCTAGGGCTAACCCAACCCAGTTAAACACAGTGGAGTTCCTGTGGGACCCTGCAAAGAGGACATCTGTATTTATTCAGGTAAGGTCTTGCAGGTGAGGGTCCAGTTAGGAAGAGCATCTCTTACTACCAATTTATTTCTTAAGAATATAATCTGTTGAATTTGAAATGATCAGGGGTTCCAACCTGTCAAGTGCAGACTCCTCAACATGCACCTGAAAGATATGAGGAGTTTCTGAATTTCTTCCCTAATTTATTTTTATTTACCAAAAATATTTGCTGATGACTGTATAAATATTTTATTCTTTTGACTGTACTGTAACTTAGCATTTTTCATTACAATTTGTAAAGTTAGTTTGAATATCTGCATACTTAGGATTTAATTCACCCACCAATAATGTCCTTTGGGTGGAATCCTTGAAAATTCTTATTTTCAATGATGGTCTCTCATATAGTTTCTTCAGTAGATGCTCACTGTCTTAACCAAGCACTTGTATACATGATTTTATTTAAGACTTTCCACAGTCATTCTGTGAAGTAGGGATAGTTCCTGAGACTTATCCAAGTTAACATGTGACTGGTCAAGCTTCCACTATTAAGATTCATGAGGATTTTAGAATTAAGCCAAGCAGCCAAGCAGGTCCAGCCACCCTCCCACTCCATTGCCTGTGAGCTTTCTTATTATCATCCCAGCATGGATGGTATCTCCTCTTCCTAAAATTTCCTTTAAAGTCTAAGAGACTTTTATTAACAGAATTTCTTTCGTTTACTCTATAGTCTCCAAAATAGTTACTGAGTTAGTTCTTCATGCAGCTTTATCTGTACATTAACTTTATTACATTTGCAAATTACCTGAATTTTCCTCATTATCTCTGTTAAGTGTGCAAACTCCTCAAGACCAAAGAGAGAATAAAGCATTTGGGGTGGCAGGGGTGGGGTGAGGGGATTTGTGGGTGTTTTTAGTGCTTTTAAAGGTTTTGTTGTTAGTAGTTACTTGCTTAAAAAATGTTGCTGCCTGGGTTGGTTTAGCCAACAGTACTGAGATCTGAGTGCTGTGTTCTTCCCAGGTGCACTGTATCAGCACAGAGTTCACCATGAGGAAACATGGTGGAGAAAAGGGGGTGCCTTTCCGAGTACAGATTGATACCTTCAAGGAGAATGAAAATGGAGAGTATACTGAGCACTTACACTCAGCCAGTTGCCAGATCAAAGTCTTCAAGGTATTTCCCAGCATTGTGTTGATATTTGGAACTTTTCCCTTTATCTTTCGTTGTCATCATTAGTCACCACAGAAAGTTCACTTGTCATTTTTCAAAAGCTATGAAAACTCATTCTAAGTTAGATAATTGAAAGAACTACTGATATGCCTACTAAAGAGATTTAACCAGATTTGTTTATGGGACAAGAGGAAAAGATAGCTAAAAACAAAAGCATAAATTTTTATTAGCTGCTCTTAAAACCTGTTAAGTTAAAAAACTTTATGAAAGCTCACAAAAGATAGCAAAGATTCACAGAGAACTCACGCAGCTTAACAAAAAGCCTAGTCAATAAATGGGAGAAGGGCCAGGCATGGTGGAGTATGCCTGTAAACGGCAGCCTAGGAAGCCAGGTCCAGGGATTGCAGTTTGAGTCCTGCAGGGGGCATGTAGTGAGACCTAGTCCCAAAAAAATAGCTGGGCGTGGTGGTGCATGCCTGTAATCCCAGCTACTTGTGATCCTGAGGTTGGGGATTGCTTGAGTCTGTGGTACCTTGGGAACGTGAGCCTGCAGTTCCACAGGCAAAAATAACAAGACCTAGTCTCAAAAAAAAAAAAAAAAGATGGGCAGAAGATCTAAAAAGATACTCTCCAAAGAAGAAATACAAATGGGCCAACAGGCATATGAAAAAATGGTCAGCATCACTAATAATCAGGGAAATGTAAATCAAAACCACACTGAGATACCGTCTTACACCAGTAAGAATGGCTCATATAAAAAAAAAATGGCCAACAAGTGCTGACGTGGATATGGAGAAAAAGGGACACTTTTACACTGCTGGTGGGAATGCAGACTGATTCAGACACTATGGGAAGCTGTGTGGAGGACTCTTAAATTACTGAAAATGGAACTCCCATTCGATGTAGCAGTTCCATTTCTAGGGATCACCTAAAGGTTACAAAAATGCTAATTCAAAAAGACAGATGTTTTTGCAGTGTTATTTACAATAGCCATATGGAAACAACCCAAATGCCTCAAAACAGATGAATGGTACAAAAAAAGACAAATTTATGTCATTCACGGGGCAACATGGATAGAGCTAGAAAGGAACCAGGCTGACAGAAATAAGCCAGAAAGAAAAAGAGAAATACTGAATGGTCTCACTTATATGAGGAATAAAAGGAAAACAAACATACAAGAAAAATTTAAAACTAACTTTCAGCAGAATTGAAGCACAGAGCATGGCAGGGGTGTGTGTGTGGCAGGGGAGGCAGAATTGGGGTTGGAAGGGGCACAAAAGATTAAAATAAGGTATTGGGAAAGCCTAGGGGTAGATAATGATGTAGAGGGAGGGAGGGAGGGAGGGAGATGAAAAAATTAAAAGGACTCTTCTTAACTGCAAGCATATAGGTAGGTAGGTAGGTAGGTAGGTAGGTAGGTAGG
>PVHY01011422.1:0-48041 GCA_004024945.1 Uropsilus gracilis
TGATGGTAATGAACTGCCCGTGGTTCAGACCTGCTGCCCTGGCCCACCCACCCCCACTTCTGTTCCATGGCCCCTGATGTGCTTCTGCCATAGAGAACTACAAACAACCCAAAGTTCGACGGCGGAAGAACAGGCCAGCAGTCATGCCCACTCGCAGTGGCAGTGTCTGCAGGGCCAATGCTATGGTCACAGCAATATGGAGTGGAGAAGAATGTTCCAGAAGACGATCTACTTCACCATCATAGGCCTTTCATAACCCTTAAAACCAAGCTGAACAAAACAGCATATTGTTTCAGGGTATGCTCTCGGGTGATAAAAGTCTTTCTCAAAGCAAGGAAAGGAGAAGCCTGACATCCTACATAATGGTTACCCCGAGGTGAGAAGAGAAATGGGCTAGGGGTGAGTGATGGAAAAGCTCCTGGGTGGGAAGTGGGTTCAGAACAGCCATTTTGTTGTTCCGCTTCATCATGTACACATACATCCCTTTTCCTACATCAGCTGCTGCAGAATCATTGTCAAGATCTTGCATCCCCGGCGACGCTCCTCCAGCTCCGTGTTCCCTCTCAGATTTGCTGCTGGCGGGAAATGGCTGAGCACTGGCTCCATCTCACTGCACCCCATAGCCAGGTGACCTGTGGGGACGCCCTGCTCTTGTCCCAGGTCCTTTCCTCACATGCTCTGGCCCAGGCCACTGCAGCCTGACCCCTGGGCCCTGTCACCCTGAGGAAGACAGTGGTCACTCCAGTCAGGAGTCCAGTGGACTGTGGGGTCTGGCCTCGTGCCTCCTCAGCCAGGCATCCCCTGGGACCCTGCGCACCCGCAGCCTCCTGTGGCTTCAGTGGCCACAGGAAGGTAACTGAGTGTCCACATTCTTTACTTCCGGCCCAAATGCCCACTTGTCCATTCTCCACCCGGAAGTCACATGGCCACTCCAAAGGCATGTGCAGCGCCACTCCTGACCTCGCCCCGGCAAGCCTCGTCCCCTTCCAGAGGTCCCTGTCCATCCTTCCAAATGCCCAAGACACCTGCAGGCCAGTCCTGGTTCCCCCTGCTCCCTCTTAGCCACCATCTCTCCTGTCTCCCTGGGCCCTGCCCAATCTCTTAAACGGCTGTCAGATCTATTCACTGTCCACTAAGATTGGCTGGATCTGAACCAGCAGCCCCCCTTGCATCTAGTAGAGCAATCAGCTCACCAGTCACCTCGCTGCCCCATCCACTCTCTGCCCTGCAGCCAGTTCCTCCTCAGTAACACGAAAATCTGTGACATCCTCCAGCGACCCCTACCTGCCCATCCCACTTCCTCACCCTCCACACCTCTGCCTCAGACCCCACCCTCCTACCACACCTAACCTCCCACAGGTCCTAGAATACATCCTGCAAATACCTGGTCCCATATGCTCTGTGTCCTTCAGTCCCAGGCAGCCTCACCCTCTCATCTAACTCCTACTGCCACTTCCTCCAGGAAGTCTTCCCAGACCACCGTCATGGCCACGGAAAACGTTAGATGGTCCCACAACCTCAGAGCACCCACAGCATCTCTGAGTCTGTTTGGCGCTTGTAACACCTTATGCTCATCACGTTTTGAAGTGATTTGTCTCTGCACCTGACTTACTGTCTTACAGGAACCAGGCCCCTGTCAAAGGTCCCTATAAGACCTTCAGCTCACTGTCTTATAGGGACCTTGACAGGGGACGGGGCACTACAGATTCAGAATTGCTGGCCGTAGACAAATGGCCAGCATGGAGCTCGTGTACATTACCTTGTTTAATTCTCACAAGCACTCTTTCAGGGAGGCGCTATTTGGTCTCATTGTATAGGTGCAAAATCGAGAAGGAACTTGCCCCAGATTGTACAGTTAGCAAATAGAGGCCAGGAGTTGGGACCTGGAATAATACTGATGCCTGCAGCCCACCCAGAGCATGATGGCCACACCCCCTGCCCCCTCCTTCAGCCCGGAGTCGGGGTGTCCTCTATCAGCCCCACAGGCTGGGAAAGCCAGGCTGCAAGCTCGCTGGTTACCTGGAAGCATGTGGGCCCCGGGCGCCCCGCAGGGATGTCCGACTGGTAGAAGACTTTGAGCTCTGGAGTCAGCGCGATGACAGTCTTGATCACCAAGGAGATGATATCGGACCAGACCTTCTTGATGTCCACGCCTTTGGACGACAGCCGGCAGAGGATGCTGGAGAAAGTCCTTTTGCTGCCTGTGCTCGTGCTGTCCGAGTGGATGAAGTTTCCGCTGTGGATGTTGAGGGAGTAGTTGGTTAAGTGCATGAAGATGTGGTGCAGGTTTTTGGAGCTGGGCTCCTGGTAGGGCTCCGTGCAGAACCTGGAGAGCCCATCTTTGGCGATGTAGATCTCTAAGGGCTCCAGGGACTTGAGCAAGACGTACAGGCGGATGTCGAACTTGAGCTTGTCGATGAGGAGGGGCTTGCAGATGTACTCCTGGACCACCGCCGGCCGGCTCTGTAGGGTCCCTCCCAAGCGGATGTCGTTGGGGTCTTTAATGAGGTAGATTCCGTCCCCCTGACACCCACTATCAGGTTTCACAATGAAAGTGGGCTTCCAGGAGGGGTCGCCGTCTTTCACCATTTGAACCTAGGAGGGAAAAAAGAATGGTTAGCATTAAAAAAATGTGATATATGTACATGATGGAACATTACGCATCAATCAAAGAGGACAAACACATGTCATTTGCAGCGACATGGATGGAGCTAGAAGGACTCATATTAGCAGAAATAAGTCTGAAAAGAAAAAGAGAAATATGGGATGGTCTCAACTTATACGAAGGATATAGAAAAAAAAACCAAATGAATAAGAAAAATGAGAACCAACATCAGAACCAAACCGTAGAGCAAGAGAGGGGGAGAGGGAAGAAAACAGGGGAGGCAGAGGGCACAGGTGTTAAGGAAAAGGGAAAACCCCAGGGTACACAATGATCTAATATAATATATATGTTCTTTTTTTAAAAAAAAAAGAATGGGGAAAAAAGTAATAATGTACTGGACTGGGGGCAAAATGAAGCAACCAATAAAACTTCGTGGAAGGATTAAAAAAAAAAGAAAAAGCATACTTATTCTACGCAAGCAAATAAATGCCAAAGCCTATCTAGCTATCTAGAATGTACAGAAAATTAGAACAAAGACATTGTCAAACATAATACGAATTTTAGCAACGAAACTGTGTTATAATTCACCCCCAAAATGGTGAGGTGGGAGTTCTGGAATCACAGGGTTTGTTTTTTTGTTTGTTTGTATGTTTTTGGTTTTTTTTTTTTTTTTGCAATTGCCATACAATATCGGTCCTCGTCTCGACCTCCCTTCCTAGGTTGGGATTAAAGGCACACGCCACTGTGCCCAGCCCTGCTGGGATCTTTCTGGAAGCAGGTGCTCCCGCCTGGAATACTTGCTCTCCACCTGGTTCCAGGTCTGCGGCACACTCCCAAGTCGCCAGTCCCCTGACCAGAGCAGACAGTCCATCTGTCCATCTGGATCTCTGAGTCTGCAGCTCAGAGCCACATCCCCAGCCCCTAACACTGGGCGGGCCCTTCCTGTGGCTTCGGAGAACAGCTGAGGGACCAAAGCTGGAGGAAATGCATTGGTGAGAGGGAGCCGCCCTTGCCGCAGCCTCTGCTGTGAGGAGACTTGCTTCCCTTCCAGCTCTGTCACTCAGCTGGGCTGCCTGCTGGTGGGGGAGGCAGGGGCCCGGCCCAGCCGGCCTGACGTCGCGCACTGGGTCTCACTTATCTCTCTGACCAGCCTATATTTCTAAGTGAGGCCTTTGCCAATTCCTCCGGCACTATCAGTTACTCGGGGCTTGTAAAAGATCCTTAACAATGGGGAAACACTTAAAGCCTTAATAATGGTCCACATCAATTGTTTCCCCCTGTCAGCAGGATTTGAGAATAGAACTTCAGGAGAGATCAATGCCAGCCTGCCTGGGCCCCCGGACTCTCTCCTGAAACCTGTCTGACCTTGACGTTGATGTAGTTATTTAATATTCATCCAAGGCATCCCTACCCTTGGCCCTTTACAGTAAATAGAGGCGTGCTGGGGAAATGGCAGTTATGTATCAGGAAGTGAAAAATGTCAGGTTGGCGCTGATGGGTAATTTTTCCCCCTGGAAAGCGTGCGCTAGGCTGAAGATACTAATAGTTCAATATATTACCGGGAACAATATTTTCTCCTTTGAATTCAGTGTAGCTGCCCTAAATAAATTAAACAACACGGTCAATAGGCTCTGTCATTCATCGCCTCGCTGAATATTTCTCCTGCTCTTTGCCGGAGTCGGAGCGCACAAATCAAGATTATTAATACCGATAGAATCGTGGGATTCCTGGGAACCGGAAGGCGCCACAGAGATGCTTCCAACACCCAGGCCTACATGTGGCCCTTTACAGTAGATAGAAGCGTTCACTCAGGCATGGAAGCCAGAGGCTCTCGAACCTGCAGGGGCCCCACCACCAACGAGTGGGGTGCCTGGGAGGACAACAACGAGGTCTTACTCCCTCATAAGTGTCTCTATGCCAGTGGCCCCTCTTCTTCCCGGATGCCAGCCTGAGGGCTCTAAGACGAAGAAGGCCTGGGTGTCTGACCTCTGGTCCCTGGGCCCAGCCTCCCCACCGTGGATCCTGAGTTGGCTAGGCCTGCCCAGGGCCAGGTCTGTCTGTCTCTGCGCCCATGTGCGCATGCAGATGCGTTCTGAAGGAAGGCGCTCAGCCGGTCCCGCTGCGGATCCCACAGCCACGGGGTTTGCCAGCAACTTCTTTCAGAGAAGGAGAACGGTTTTCCTGGGTTCCTGTTCACTCTCCTCTTAGCTTAACTCCAGGGTGACCCTTTCTTCCTCATGGTCCAGGAGACAAATAACGATCTGGGGAACTAGGCCCTGGTCCCAGAAGTTCTGATTTAATCCATCTGGGCCTTTGAAGTCCACCTGGGGGTGTGGACGGGTGCGAAAAGCACGACAGGTGGTGCTGATGCGCGCTCTGTTTGAGAAGCACTAGGCTCAGGGGAGTTAAGTCCAAGTAGAGTCTGGCACCTGCATGTTGAGTGAAATCTATGCATTGAGGATGGCCTGAACGTGAGGAAGGCTGGCAGCGAGGCTGCAGTTGATGGTGTCGCCAGTTCTGCCCAAGCCCACCACTGGTTGCGAAATCCATTATCTTGTAACTGTATATTCAGATGGTTGAAAGAGATACAGAGGGTGTGACCGTCGGCTTGCCTAGGGCTGGCTTGCCAGGCCTATGGAAAAATTTGTGTCTTTTACTGCCCCCTAGTGGCCATTTTAGAAACATGCAAGGGAAGTCACCCCCCCACCTGGCATTTGAAACTCGCAACTTTTCCACGAAGATGTTTAGGTTTAGGAATGGATGTACCAATATGTACTAGAAGCAACTCCTTATGAAAACCTTTAAGGGATACGTTTTGCTGCCTACTATTGCCACTTTTTTTTTCTAATGAAAAGTTTGGAAAATATATAAAAGAAACAACAACAGTGAAGAATATAAAAATCTCGAATTTTCTTGGTTGGTATCTATTCCAGGATTTCATATTCATGCTGTCAATAATGTTAAAAGTCTTATCCAGGCAAAGAGAGGATTTTAATAGGTGGACCAATTTGTAGACTAACGAGAACCCCCAAAATATATTTGAGAGACAGAGAATATGAAAACTACCTCAGAAGACCACAGAGGAACGCTTTCTAATGGTGCTTCCTTAAGATCATGTTAAATAGCTCTTAAACTTAAAAAAAAAAAGAGGTAAAACCTGCACCATATAAAATTTGCCATGTTCATCCCTTTCAAGTGTCCAGAAGCTTGAAATACCTTTCCGCTGCTTGTGGCCATCGGCACCATTCATCTGCAGAAGATTCCATCTTCCCATATAAATTCTGTGGCTGTCACATGCCAACTCATGCCACTCCCTCCCACCATCCCCAATCACAGTCAACCACCACTGCATTCCCCCTGCCTATGGATCTGAAAATCCTTGGCACCTTGTATGGCTGAAGTCATGTGGCTTTTATCCTGTTGTGTGATGGCTTATGTCATTTTGCATCGTGTCCTCAAGCTTCAGCCATGTGAACGCACGCATCACAAGTTTCTTTTGTATGCCCGAGTAATACTCCCATATGTACATAAACTACACTTTGTCTATGCAGTCATCTGTGGCTAGACACACTGCGCGTACCTTCTGGCTTTTGTGAGTGATGCTGCATTAAGCTATAGTTGTTTGAATTCAGAAAAGAAATTTGCTTTTGGTGAGCTAGGAAGAGCACTGGCATGGAAACAGAGAATCTGGATGCCAGCGCCAACCAAGGTGGGCAGTCTGGCTGTACAATCTCAAGAAAGTCACCTCACTGCCTGGGCTCTGTCCTGCTCACCTACTACATGGTGAGGGAGGCTTCCCCTAGCTAAGAGGTTCTGTGCTGTGGTTTATGTGGCCGTCACTGCGGCTGAAGGCTGCGTCACACCCAGGTGACATTAACCTGTGGTGAGCCTGCACAGAGCTCCCAGGCAAGGGATAGGCTGGAGTGTGGCGGATTTGGATCGGACATTGATGAGGCACTTGAGAAAGTTTGCTGGGCACCTGGGGGAAGCGAGTGAAAATATTTTGAGAGAGAAATTCAGCCATCGGAACACCAAGCCACAAAACATTACTAGCAGCGAGGGGCAAGTAAGAGGACAAGTACTGAATATATGCCTGCAGTAGCAGGGAAGCCAGAGCCAGTTTGCACGGTCCTCCATCGCTCAGATGGATTTGCACCCCATCTGAGCTGTGCTGTCCTGTGCTGTCACACGGGGATCATCTGCAGCAAAAACCAGCCCTGCGTGGGCAAATGCACTGGTGAGATGGGCAGGGGTCAGAGGGCACGATGGCAGCAGAAACACTGGCAGCACCCCTGGGCACAGATAATCAGGCACTGTTCTAAGCTCTTGACAGTACTGTCTCATGTGAGCCTCAACAACCTGCTTTACAGACAAGGGAAGAGAGGGCCAGAGATGTCAAGTAACTTGCTGAAGTTTGCACAGCAAGTAGGATGTGGAACAAGAAGGTGATGCAGGCACAGAATTGAGTCCAGAGTCTATGTCTGGTATGAGTGAGGCTAATGTGAGCAGGGAGAATGAAGATCAGGCTTACGTATGAGATATGGCCTGACAGAGAAGGCCCTGGAATATTGGTCTGGGGAGTCTGGACAGTGTCCTGAAATAATGGGGCATCTCGGGAGGATGGTGAGAAAGAAGCCAGTTCATTAACTGTGTCCTGTCACAACAACCCTGGGTGGGATTGGACATGGAGATGGTTCAGTCAGGGGGGAATCTGAACTGAGACGGGCAGTGGGGGTTGTGGAAGGCAGCAGGATTGAGAAGTATTTTGGAGGTAAAATCAACAGATGGATGAGGGAGATGGGCATGCAGGACAACTAGCAAAAGCCTAAGTAAATGGTCTGCTCCCAGAGAATGCCGGAGGGGCTGGGGGGAGGAGGGCTCAGGGAGGCGGGGAAGAAGAGCCGGGAGGTGGAAGGCACCAGGCCTGCCCATGTGAGCAGAGTAGGTGCTCAGGAAATACTTCCCAAAGTGAAATTATGCGGAAGATTGACTGCTGTGGGATTGGTGAAGCCCGCAACATTAGCTACTTGAGATCTAGCTGACAGATGGCCAGACAGATAGACCAACCGGCTTCTCAAGACACAGAATCACTGGGACACATGAGAAAGGGGAGAGGGAGGCTACCGTTTGGGGGGAGCACTCACACTGCCCACGGTACAGCTGTCATGGTGGCATCCTCACCACGTCCCTGCAAGGAGGCAGGTTCAGAGAGGCAGAAGCCCAGGCCAAGCCCAGGCCAAGGTCACATAGCTAAGAGCAGGAAAGCCAGCACTTGGGAACAAATGATCACATTCAGTGGTCTGTGATCTGTCCCTCTTGTGTATTTTTGTTGAGAAAACTCAGAGCGGTTGCCGTGCGGGAGGTTTTGCTGAACAGGCTGAGTAAGGAAGGAGACACGGGTGGGAAGATCAAGTCATCGTCACCCTGGACTCACCTGTCTCTGAGGGGCAGCCAGAGTGAGAAGAGCAAGTCCCTGTAGCCCTGGGGCCACTTGTACCTCCACACCCAGCCAGGCCAGGCCACACGCAAGCACCGTATGCATACACGCATGCACATACACTCATGCATGCACCCTCATGCATGCACTGTACGTGTACACTCATGCGTGCACTGTATGCACACACTCATGCACGCACACACACTCGTGCATGCACACACACTCATGCATGTGCGCACACGGACACACACATGCATGCACGCACGCATACTCACACACGCACATGCCCTCTGTAAGCAGAACAACGAAGGACTGGCCCAAGGCCATGGCATTCGTGGCAGGGCCAGAACAGAAACATCAGATCTCCATGTTTCCAGCCCAAAGTCTTCCCAGCATCACTGATGAGAGCATTACTAGGAAGGGTCCCTGGGGATGAGGACTCTAGTCATTACGCACAAACACATGGCATTTGTCTGGCGCTGGAGTGTCCGTGCTTTCCAGAGCTGTCCCCTTCCAGAAGTTGGCAATGTCCACTTAAGGGAGCGTGAGGACATGAGGCCAGAGGGGAAAGTGAGAAGCCCGCAGTCTCCTGCTTGAACCGGGCAGCTGGGGTAGTGGCCCAGGGCCCAAGCCGCCCTGTCTTCTCAAGACACCCTCCCGCCCATGGGGAGATGGGGTTGGCATTGCCTGGCTGTTGGAGAAGCGGGGAGACTGAGAGGAGCTTCTCCGTGAGCTTTGTTGCTGTCATTGCAAATTACTGGCCCCCACCTTCAATGAGTGGCAACTTTATGGGGGCCCTAATCTCTCATTAGTGAGCAATGGAAAAGCCTCTGCAGAACACTTCTGGGCTGTAAAACTTGCTTCCCAGGAGCCAGGCATCCTGGGAGCCTCCATTTCCTCCCTGGTCTCCCCTCAAGACCTGAGCCTTGATTGGGGTAACTGAGGGAAGGATGTGAGCCCAGAAGCCACCCTTCTCTGTCCTCCTCCCCCAGGAGTCCAGCCCCCCCACCCCCCTCTGCCCCCAGGGAAGGGGGCTTATCTAACAAGTGGGATGGAACTGGGTCTGCTGGGCCTGAAGCTACACCCTAAAGGTCCTGGGGGTCCCTAAGCTAGGGGGCCCCAGGCTGCTGCCCCCCTTCTTGCTCCCCCTGCACCCCCTGCTCCCCACCCCCCTTAGCTTCACCAGGTTCATGTATCTGAGTGTCTGTGGGGAGCAGCAGAACACAGGGCGTGGGCTTTGGAGACCCAGTTCAAGTTCCAGCTTGGCCACTTCCGGCCAGCTAGCCTGGCTCAGGCACCCGGCCCGTGCTGGGCCCCTGCCTTGCGGCGACCGAGAGCACCAAGTACTTTCTTTGCATCTGTATTTCACACGGTTGTGTGTTCTGTGGTGTCAGTTTACTTGTGTTTGGTTTTGCTGCCTCAGTTTCCCAGTCAGCCTCGTGATTGTTCTCTGGGATCCATCCCCGACCTACTGGCCAGAGTCCAGACACTCCCCTCCACCTGTGCTCCCTCAGGGACTGGGCGTGGCTGCCCCTCTTCGGCTGTCTCCTGGTCCCCTTCCCTGGGCCTCCCCCCACGCCCCAAGTCCAGTCCAGGCTGGGCTCACACTCCCTCCTTCCTTCCCCCCAGTCTCCTTCTGAGAGGGAGAAGCCGTCACAGCTGAGCCAACACTCACTGCTGAGTAAGCTCCCCTTCGAGCGAAAATCGTTTTCGTTCCTGAGGGCTTCCTGCTAACGAACTGGCTAAATAATCTCCAGCTCACCTCGGATGCATACACTGCATTAGAATCAAAGGCGCGTCAGTGCACCAGCCCTGATTCCTGCCCCCTCCCCACACCACAGTGCTTAGGGCTCTAGCGTTCTTGCCATACTTGACTTTGAACGTAAAACCAGTGAGACTATCAATGTCATAGTCTCCAAAGCCTAGACCAGGTACCCTCTTGGCTGACCTGGTGCAGATGCTGCTCTGTCGATGCATGTATGTGAGATCCAGCCTGGGTCAGTGGGTCAGTGCCAGCTCTGTCAATGCATGTATGTGAGATCCAACCCGCGTCCCCGAGCAACAGTGTTTCCACATTAATACTTTGTAAGTGGAGACGCCTCCTCCCTTCCCCCCCCCCCATACTCTATACTACAAAAGAGGCTGAATTAGCTCAGCTGGCAACTCCTCACAGCAGGTGGATGATGCTGTCTCCCTGGTCTTGTCCTCCTCTGCTCCCATGTAGCCTGGAGCTCCGTCGTTGGCAGACTGGGCAGACCCACCCTGTCTTTCACTTGGCTCCCCACTATTCCCAGGCACCCAGGTCACATGGTCCTAATGTGAATCCCCAGGGATTTCAGCCACAGCTAGATTCCGAGTCTAGATGTGGACCCCCATCTGTGTCATGCTGCTCTCTGCTGGGCTCTGGAACCACAGCCAGAGCCCTGCAGAGCTCCACAGACACCCCAAATCCAACGTGGCTGAGCTGAAATGTCTTAAATTGACTCCTCCTATGTTCTTTACGTCAGTAAATGTGACCAACATGTCCCCAGGGCCAAGTCTGGGTATCAGCCTGGTCTCTGCCTCTTCCACAGCACCCACCCCATTGTCCACCAGCCTCTGTTAGGTCTCCTCACCACACCTCACTGTCCTCTGTCCTGCCCACAGCTCACCTGTGCTACTGCAGCCGTTGCAGTATGTCACCTGAAGGGCTATGTCACCTGAAGGACTGGGAAGAGCCCATCCTGCCGATGGCCCATGTCACTTCCACCCTTACAAGCAACTCCCTGCAGTGGCATTCAGGGTGAGCCATAGGACACTGTCAGTTTCTTATGGGTCAAAGCCAGGCTTTCTACATATCAGCTATTTTGTGGGGTTCAACCTCAAACTGCTCTCACCCCTGCCCCGCCCATCATGGATGAGTAAACTGGGACTTGATGAAAGAGATTCCCCTCCAAGGTCACTGTGAAGACCTGGGAGCCGGGATCTGAGCCCAGGTGTGTATTCAAGTTCCCACAAGCTGTATTCTTCCCACAGGGCCACGTCGGCTTTCTAGAGTCACATACCAGCCCCTCCACCAGCACTCAGCTTTATACTCTGATCTGTCCCTAGCAAGACCAGATCCTAGTCATTTACCACACCCACACGAGCACCCACTGTGTGCCTGGCGTTGATTATTCCATTTAATCCTTGCGGCCACACTATGCCCATCTACAGATACTGATTTTTCCTTTCTTGTAGTTGCTTCTTTTTTTTTTTTTTAAATCTTGTAAAGATTTTTTTCCTAAGTGCTTTGAGCAGGACATATTCTCTGCCTTGATTACGTCATGGATATAATGGGGATAAACTATCTCCCCAAGAGCGAACAACTTAAGAACTGAATGAGTAAATATATGCAAAGCTCTTTTCAAAACTGGTGCTGGCAGTGGATGATGACGGGAGAGACTTATGGGTGCTTTGGTGGCAGAATGAGGTGATAGCATACATTTGTAGAGGCGTGACCCTGAAAACAGCTACAGCATGTAAACCAAAGTTACCTCAACAAACATAATTTTTTTTTTGAGGCTAGATCTTGTTATGTTGTCCTGATCCCCACCCTCAACCTCCCAGTGCTTGGATTACAGGTGCATGCCCCCACACGCCTGGCTTAACAAACATAATTTTTAAAAATGAAAAATAAAAACAGACAGCAGGCATGGAGTGTGCTATCCATGTGTTCCTTAATGTTACCTTGGGGACAGGAGGAGTGGGCATCGTGAGAGGGACCAGATTCTTGTCTTATTGGCCATCGCCCCCGGGTCAAGCATGTATCCTCTATGTATCCTGAGCTGTAACTGACAAGGAGCTCTCTGCTAGTTTCTCCAGACCTGTGTCTACTGCCAGGGAAGTTTGGTTACCATTCATCACCGCGCATTCATCACTGCACATCGTGACACATCCATCACCGCACAGCTCTTTTCTTGCGATGAGAACATTTAGGATGTTCCCTTGGGGTGACCTCGAATAGACACGACAGGATCATCAACGCTGGTCACCACGGGCCAGGCGGCACCCCCAGGACTGATGGATTTTACCACCGGAAGTTTGGACCTTTGCCCTCTTTCACCCATTTTGCCCCAATTATTTTTTGTTGTGGCGCATCCTCTGACTCTGTTATGAGTCAGTTCATGATGTTCTCCATCACCGGCAGGTGGGCTCACAACACAGTCTGCGGTAGTAGCTGATTCAGAGACAGAGGTTCTCACACCCCCCTTCTGAAGTCTGGCACTCGCCACACCCCTCAGCCAGTGCTCAGGACCCCCCCCCCACGGGGGGCCCCTCCTCTCACTCAGCTCCTGGCTCTGGAAGACTCGGTTCCGACAGGTGTCTGGGCAGCTGCGCCGTTTTTAATCATATCACAAAGAAAGGACTGGAGGTTTGGTCAAGGAGGTGACCGGGGGTCACGCTGTCAGGTGGCTGTGACTCAAAGCATCAGGAGGGTGGGGAGGGGGCCAGGCAGGACAGCTCCGGACAGTTCCAGGGACCAGCACCCCGAACCTGGACCCTACTGCCCTGCGAGCGTGGGAGCTGCAATCTCCCTCCGAGGCGGCCTGGAGGATGCGGATCTGGGCGTGGCAGGCCTGGCGGGCCTGGCAGCCGAGCGCCTGCTGGGAGGTGGACTGTCGCTGGCCTGGCGGTCTGCAAGAATAGCAGCTGCCCAGCCTCCGAACTGCAAGCGCGGGCTTAGCTTGCAAGGAGAGCAGGAAGGAGTGAACATGTGAGGAATTGCTTTCTCAGGCCTTTCTTTGGTCACTGCCACGTTCTACCCGAGCCCACTGGCTGCAAAGCCCCCCCCCACCCTGCATCCGCTGAAGGCCGCTCTGTGCACCGCTTCCCCTTAAATAAACACGCTCTGTGTCCCTCCCCACCGCACTTCCACGGCAGCAGGTGGCCGGACAAGGAGACCTTTGACTGGCTCCGGATGGGCCCCTGGACAGCACCGCTTCCTGACTTCCGGGCAGTCACCGCATCTCGGCGGTCACCGGGGGAGGCCGCGGGGAACTGCCCCGCTCCCCCAGGCGGGCAGGGGCGTTGGAGGCTGTCTGTCGGGAACAGGCTTCCCTGACCGTGGCCCCAAATCCACCTTCTGGTCAGGACGAGCTTACGGTAGGGTAAATGAATTCTCGGGGGGGGGGGGCTTTGCCCTGGGCACGGCCCCTCTGACCAGCACCGGCGGTGTTGCGCCCTCCCCATGGCTGGACACGCCTGGCCCCGGGTGTGCGCACGCCTGAGTGGACACAGTTGGGCCAGGAGGGCAGGGATAAAGGGGCAGAGGAAAGGCCGCTGGGAAGAGCACAGAGAGGAGAGCAGGGAAGGCGAGCGGGAGGGAGGGTGAGGGGGAATCCGGAGGAACTTGGGGGCGGCGACTCAAGTGGCTATTTCTTTGCTGGCTGTTTTTCGCCCCTGTTCGTTATTTAAAATTCGAGGAAGGTAATTCGCGGTGTTCCGCAGGGTAAAGTGAGCGGGCCGGGATCAGCCTGCATAACCAGCACCTGTGGCATTGCAGCGTCCCTTGCGTGCGCGGCCCCGTGGGTGTGCGCATGCGTGAACGCGCACACCTGGACCTAGGAGGCGAGGATGAAGGGTGGCATGAGCCTGGGTGGCCAGTGCAAGAGACCAACGGGAAAGGAGGGCCCAGAGAAAGCGTGTGGAGGGCTCGCCTGCCTCCCCGTCCCCCAGCCCTGGCCCTGCCCAGCCTGGTGTGCCTGTGTAACTGCTGGAACCGACCAAGAACCTACCCAGATGGGTGAGCCTGATGCTTGCACTGCAGTGGGCGTTGCGAACAGGACACTTATCCGACAGGCTCCGGCATTCTTTAGCTGCTAGAACCAATGACGAACCTACCCAGACTGGGACAGCTGCATGACACGTACTGTCCCCACGACAACAGCCTCAAGTCAGGAGGGGAGCCTCAGCTCCTCTGGTGCCCTGGACCAAGCAAAAGCGCCACGTCTCTCTGCAGCCCGGGCGTCACCAGCCCCGAAAGCCTTCATTCTGCACCGACGGGGAGCGGGAGAGGACAAACGCAGAGGAAAGTGCGCAACTGGAACCCTTTAACAGACACTGTGGCCTCAGCTGAGAGTGTGCCCCCGGAAGGCAGTGGCCTACCCCCAGCCCTGGATGCCCAGCGGAGAGATCCCAGTGGAGGTAACAGAACAGTTGTGCCACACCCTGCAGAGGGCAGCAGTGTAGGCTGTGGGCGTACAATCCCAAATGAACAGCCACAGTCGCCATTACACCACAGCGTCACCATTACACCACAGCGTCGATAGCTTCATCCATTGAGTGGGACTGATAATAAGCCTCTCCGCGCCACCATTTTCCAGACTCGCCAGGCCAGCGGACACTTGGAAGCATAATGTCCTTGGAGAACACCGACAAGAGCACACCCCTGTTCAGATTGACAATGCAGGTGATTATCATTTCACTGTAGAAGAGGCAGCGACCCGCGCCATCAGGCGGTGGTGGCCTGAGTCAGTGCGTATGATGACGCTGAACATAATTGACCCAAGTCCGTCTACCTTCCTGCCGTCAACCGGAATCCAGATTGGCACGTTCTTCCGGTCTGCAGTGTGCCTGTCATTTTTCAAGCATACTTTCCTGACTTGCAGCAGAGAGAAATCTGAGTGATTTTACACTGATAAGTCATCGTATTCTGAGTTAGAAGCCTTTCCTAAATACCAGGAAGTTGCTTCAGATCTGTCACACGGATGGAAGGCAAGGACTCCCATCATGCCTGGTGCTTTACAGGGGTCTATTTCTACTGACTCTCCCTCATTCATCTGCTGTCAGCCCTGGGGGCAGAGTTAGTATGGGTTTGTAAGAGGAGGATGCCAGCTCAGAGAGGGAAGGAAGTAATGGCAGAGTCTATTGGCATGTGCCCCAGCGCCCTCCCTCCCCTGCAGTGGCCTGGGGAGCTGGCAGTGAGCCTCAGCCCCATCCACACCTGTGTGATACTGGAATTCCCATCACTCCAATTGTGTGACGGGGACAAGCACTCCATCCCACCCAGTCACCCAACAAGCCCAGTGCCCAGGATCTGCCCGAGACCGTAGCAAAGAAAGTTCAGGAGACATAAGTACATTTGGGACTCAACTGCACCACACACCTGGCCCCCAAGAGGTTACTGACTCGCCCGGCCTGACTACCTGCCTCAGTCACTCTGGAGAGCCGAGAAGCCTTGCCAGCTGCGTTCCAGGAGCATGGGCCCTCTCCAGCCAGGAAAAGCACATGGCTCCAGAAAAAGAAAAGACCAGTGGGCCAAGCATCAACCAGTGACTTGCAGCGCGAGAGGAGCTGGAGTGACCGGAGCAGGGGAAAGGGAAAGGGGGAGTAGGGTGGGGTATAATATGGAAGGGTCATACCCAAGGGAACAGTACATCAATGGATCATGCCTTTAAGCGCAGCCCTAAGTGCGCGGCTGAGACTGGGAATTGCTTGAGTCCGCAGGTTTGAGACCCGCCTGGAGCAACATAGTGAGACCTACTCTCAAAAAATAGCTGGGTGTGGTGGTGCACGCCTGTAATCTCAGCTATCTGGGAAGCTGAGGCTGGGGATCATTTGAGTCCGTGGTACCTCAGGCAACGTGAGCCTGTGAGTTCCCCAGGCAACATAGCAAGACCTAGTCTCAAAAAAAACCAAAAAACAAAACAACAACCAATGAATTAATCAGCCATTTTTGGAGAAGAATGGAGGGCTGGGATAATGGCCAAGGTGGCCTGGGGTCCATGGGATTAGGCCCGGGCTGGTGAACTCATGGCCTTAGCTTGCGTAAGCTGATGATGTGTGCTGGAGGAGCCTAGAGAGTTTGGAGGTTTGAACTTTGTGCTGGAGTTTGTCTTGTCTAGTTTGAGTCTGATGTTTTTGGAGAGGTCGTGAGTGAGGCCTGAGAAGACGTATCTGCTGTTGGTTCCTGTTTGACCTTGGAGTTTTCCTACTGCCTAAAGTTGAGAGGACACCGAAAGAGAAGAGAGCAAGTCTCGGGTCACATGTTTGGAGGAAGCTGGAACAGATGTCAAAGGAAGAAAAGAGAAGTGCCCTATTTTTTTCAACACGTGCTGCTGAGCTCAGACTAATTGGACGTGTGGTGGGGTACCTGGGGGTTTTTCCATGTGTATGTTGTAGTACATGTCATGGGGTAACCGGGTTGTTACATGCCTATCTTGTAGTATATATTCAGGCAATCAATTTCTTACTTGCTTACTTACTTATAAGTAGTTTGATCACCTAAAAAAAAAAAAAATGACCAATGTTGTATGAAAATTAGAAAATAAAAAAAATATAAAAAACCACCAAGTTTGGGACTCCTGAAGGCTGCCACAGGGTTTATGGGGATCTACAACCCCATGGGGCCAAGAGGCCCAACCACACCCACTTCCCATTGGGGACTGAGAAGGGGGTGAAACTCCGGGACAGATGTTCCAACCCAGGGATGCACTGCTTGGAAAATCCTAACTTGCCCATTTCTGAAAATGGTCAGTCCTAGGCCGCAACCTGGTGACCCGCCCAGGTGAGGTGGAGATGAGGGACCTGGGTGGTCTCATATCCTTTCCAGCCCCTAAGGTGGTTTGTTCTTCCGTTCCTCTACCTCTGGCCCTCACTGGCCACTCTGAGTGGCTGGAAGACTTGGCCAAGCGGCTCTCCTTCCCTGGGAAACATGAAGCTTGGTTTCCCCGTCTGTGCGTGGAGGATTTCTCTGGAGAACCACAGATTGGCGGTGGGCAGGGCCCTGTGGTGAGAGGTGATCCCACTTCCTTTCCAGAGGAAGCCCTCCCAGTGGACACACTCTGGCCGTTCAGGCAGGGAGATAGATCAAAATCATCCAAAGCAAAGTAGAAAACCTGTAATATTAGACATTGTTCTGAAGAGTGCTCAGAATGAAATGCCTTCCAGCCAACTGATAGGGTTTGTGCTTCTCGAGGAAGAGAGATGAATGTGCTTCTGATGCCTGAGAGCTCTCGGTGGCTCTCAGTGAAGCTGGCGCTGCCACCTAGGGAGGGTTTGGGAAATTTCTGGGTGGTTTCTGGTTCCAAGGAGAATATAGAGCTTTGCTGCTATTTGGCAAGGGGAATGGGGGGGGGGGGCGCGGGGGTTAGGCCTATTTATATAGGACACAGGGAAAGCCCAAATCTGACTCCACAAGCAAACAAAGCTAATTTTCTATAGGATTTAAACAGAGTATCACCATTTCCCCACAACATAATGGCCTATAAGGTGAGGGAAGATATACTTTGCCTTTCCTCCCCTGGATTTTTATCAAACTGTTCAGCATTTCAGAGAAGTCATACCACTGACAACATGTGGCACAAGGCGTGTCACCTACACAAGATGCAGCGATTGTGCAGTTTACATGTGAGCACACAGTGGGGAGGGAGGGAGAGAGGGGCAAGCAAATGTGGGCAAAGTGACCATCTAGGATTATTTGGGTGAAGGGTGTACAGACAATCTTTATATTATTCTCACAGTCTTTCCATTAGTCTGAACCATGGCCAAGTCAAGGTGCTAGAGAAGGGAAGGGGCCAGTGGGTCCAAAGAGATGGGGGATCTCTGTGACCAGCTCCGTGCCAGCCCCCCAACCTGGCCCCCTACCCTTCCTCTTGGTCTCCCAGAAAATGTACAGGGATAATTGCAGGAGGAAGGTGAAGAAGTGGCTGCATGTTCGGGTGAGAGGAGAGGACCGACAAGAGGATAATGTCAGTAAGGAGGTCAGACAACGCCAAGCCAGTGTCTTCCTCAAGGCGGATCCCACCCGTGCCTGCCCCCCCCACCACAACGCGAGGGCCCCCAAGAAGCAATCATGGGGGAAAGAAGCTGAACCCCAAAGAGTCACCGCGATGTCTTCATTTCTTGGGAGGTGCGGGAAGACGGGACAGGAGGAGCAATTTTCTTAACTCCCTTTGAAACAGGCGCTGAAGTCAAGATGGACTGAACCGTTTTCTGGTAGCAAACCAGACCCCGCTGCTCCAGCTGAGGAAGGCGAGGTCCCGGGAACTTGGGCAACATGAAACGAACGGGCAAGAACGGACTGGGGAAAGCTGACCTTTCCCTTGCCTCGGGAAGCGGGGTTTTTCAGACATTTCAAATAGTCTCCCAGAAAAATGGTGACCCGTTTGACCTTTTCTCTTTACAACCTGGCCATCAGAGGGGGGACGGCGCCTTACAGCGGCGCCCCCCTCGCGCCACATTCATCCCCGCACCTCCCGTAATAACTCAGCCCCACGAAACGTGGCCAGACTGTAAGGGCTGTGATTTAAAACACTGAGTGTATCTGCGGCTAAATTGAAGTTCAGAAGATTGAACAATAGAGCGGCTATGCTTAGAAATGGTCTGGGGATGGGGGGCTGGAGAGGAGTGGGGGTTGGGGGGCTTCGGGGTGGGGAGGCCAAAGGGGAAGGCGGCGGAGACACGCTGGCCGGGGCGCCATCCAGGGCCCGCGGAGTCTGGCGCGTGTCTTCTTCGAGATGATCTATCATCAAATAATGAGATAACGAGTCTCGGGACTAGATTTTTATTAAAAATTAAAATGAGTCCATTTCCACATTTCCAATCAGCCAGAAACACCCTGAACACTTTGTCTAAGCAGTTTTAGCTCCGGCTTAAATCTCCATCCCAGACGAACCGCCCCATCAATATTCATGCTCTCCACACATGAGCCCAGGAACTGGGTGTTCAGGACGGAGATGAATTGGACCAGGTTCCAGCCCCCCTCCCCCCCTCTCCAGCAGGGACAGCACATAAGTTAATGCTCATTCGCTGAGGAGCGAGAACCTGCTTCTAGCCCACCCCGGTACAGCTCTTGGTGAGGAAACTGAGGCATATGTCACTAAGTAACTTCCCCAAGTGCACACTGAGAAAGTGATGGGGAAAGCGTTTAACCTGGGTCTATTCTGACCCCAAACCCTGCCCTGAGTCCAGCCAAAGATACTGCAATGTTGGTATTGGGGGGGGGGCGTGGTCTGGTATGTCGGGGAGGGGGCTATCACAAAGGGAGAGTGTAGAATGAGGGTCCAGAGGGACTGTCTCTGGGTCAGAGCTGCAGGAGGGTGGAAAGGGCATAGGCGAGGGGGTTTCGGGAAAGACCCCCCCCAAGCCACATTTTACTGCTCATTGTCACCCTTGATAAGTGCTCACTTAACGCCCCCTGGGGCAGCAAGCGACCCTCATCTGGTTCTAGCTGCAGGAAGACCCATATGTTCCTTCACAGCCTGCGAAGAGGTAGATACCCAAAGCACAAGCACCAAAAACCAAATTCAACAAGTGGGAGGACATCACACTAAGATGCTTCTGCACCGTGAAGGTAGCCAGCGATAAACCAGTCAAAACGACGCATCACACACGGATAGATTAGATGGTCAAAACACAGAAGGAACTCACACCGCTCAGCAAAACACACCCAGATAATCCAACTGAAAATGGGCAGAGGACCTGAACAGACATTTTTCTGAAGGAGACATACAAATAGCCAACAGGCTCAAGGCTCGCTGTCACTCATCATCAGGAACACACACACCCACACCATAAGAGGCTTTAATAATAAGTCCCCTGGGACTTATTAGAGAGCCTGTAAGTTGGTGCCACCACTAGGAAAACCAGGAGTTCCTCAAAAAATTAAAGCAAATGCTTGTTGACACATCAAAGGTGTGACAGAGTCAGAAGTTGGGGTTCTGACCACCAGCAAGTCACCAGCCCTCCCTGATTCAGCTTGTTTATGCACAGGATGCTGAAGGACATGGGCAAAGGAAAAGCAATAGGATGTGGACCCACTATGTGTCTGATTTGGTCAATGCATGCCCAACTCCATGAGGGCAAGGACAGCTTTAACTTGGGTCATATTCCTAGCACCTAGCACTTAGTAGGTCTCAAGGAATGTGTGGACTAAACCGAGTCAGAAACCTGAGAGCACCAGCAGTTGTAGACTCATAAATAACCATGGGCAAGTACTTGGATTCTGAACCTCTGTTTCCTTCTCTGTAACTGCAGCTAAAGATCACTCCCCAGACTGAGGGAGGAGAGGGAAGGTCGCATATAGAAGAAGCCCTTGATGGATGGCAGTGCCCTACACAGACGCCGGCTGTCACTTGGGGTATTTAAAAGGACCAAAGGATCCTTTCCAGAGCAGAGCACCTCTTGCGTTTTAGATGATATCATTCTTTTTAGCAAACAAATCGCTCTGTTAAGCAAGGGGTACAAGAGCAGCGGGATAGATCTAGGCAGGAGGTGAAGCTCTATTTTTGGCAACAAAGAAAATAAAACTTGAAGCAGATGGGAGGTGAAGCTACGGCTCCTAGAGAGTCTCTGCCAGCGGCTCTGAATCATCTGCCTTCTGACAGCTGGAGTCTCTGGGCTTCTGCCTTCAGTCCTGTACCACCAGGGCCTGGACCACTGCATCCGCCCCCAGGGATGCTGCTGAGGAAGCAGAAGGCACGCTGGTCTCCGCCTGGGCTTCGGAGCTAGCTGCGGGTCCCTATGAGCTCTGATTGGGGGGTGGAGGTCAGCGCATTGCAGGCAAAGACCAGACAGTCTTACTGGGTGACCTCACTTGGGTTCAGTTCCTCGTGGCCCAAGTCTGCCCACATCCTCGTAAAACAACAGGCTGAGACGTGTTGAACCCCTGGGCCTGGGAGAAGCTGCTTCTATAGCTACCATCAAACATTCTAAATCCTATCATCTGCACGTTGACTTGCGGTTCAACCTGGCAAATATACAAGTTCCTACTATGTGCCAGGCACTGTGCCAGGCACCAGGGATACAATGATGGATAAGATGCATTGACTCACTCGCTGTCCTTGGGGAACTGAGAGACGAGAAAGATAGTCGTCACTGACAGGGGAAGAGACGTAAGTACCAAGAAACAAGACAAATAAGGGGTGGGGGGATTGGGAGCTGGTCTCAGTATAGTCTTGGTAGAAACAGTCAAAGAGAATAGGGCCACCAGGATAGCGAAGCTGGTCAACTTTGGAGCTGAAAGAAGGCGGCTTTGGAGGTGGGAGAGGGGCAGAAGGGGTAAAGACAAAGGAGAGCCACATGCAGTTGTGGCATTGACAGTGGTGCCCACAGGGTTTGTGGCATTGAAAGGGGTTCCCACAGGGCTTGACTACAGAAGGAGTGCAGAGTGAGAGGTTGGAATGGAGCCTGCAGGGGCTGCCGAGGAGGGCGGGGGCTCTAAGGTGTGAGAGGGAGCTAACACTTCCCTAATCCATCTAACCTAATCCATCAGGTGACCATGGTCAACTCAGCATATTGTTTCTAAGAAAGAAAATGACAATGTGCAGGATCAGCTCTGATCAAGTTAGATACTAAGTCTGGAGTCAGGACAAGCAGCTTCATGTTGCAAATCTGCTTTCTTTTTTTTTCCTTTTTTCTGCTCGACCCACTTAGAACTCCATATTTTCCTGATTCCTAAACTCAGTGGAGAACATTATTCTCTGGGTTTTTGTTGTTGTTGTTGTTGTTGTTGTTGTGTTTTTCAAATAATGCACTTCATTCAGCCTTGAGGAGCTGAATCAATAAAAGCTAACTTCAGCTGGTAACTGGAGAGGAAAATGAAAGAACCCCATGCCTGCTGGCTCCCTCCAAGAAATTGCAACAACGGTATTGAACAGGTTTTTGGCTTTATTCACTAAAAAATTCTTCTACTATGAAATACAAACTCCTTCACCATAATAAATACTGTTTTGATAACAAAACTGTACTTTTCTCAAATACCCAGATGGAAGACCATATGCAAAATAAACTCCAAGGAATTTTTTTATTGGCCATCTGCTAAAACTGGAAAGAAAGCTTGCTTCCTCTAGTCTTGGCAAAAATTTCCACTAAGAATCCTACTTGCTTCTAGCTAGCGCCACCTGCTGATCATATTCAGGTACCAGTTTTTCAGGGACTTGCAAGGGGGGGTGTGGACCCTCCTTTCAAGAAAATTAACAAAATCCTAATTGATGTGAGAAGTAAAATGCCTACTAAGGATCATCTGGTTATGGAACAAATAACAGCTATTCACATCTTCTTACACCTCCTCCTATGCAAGGAATCACAAAGCAAAACCTGGTAACCCTCTGCCCTCACCCCCTCTACCCCCATGAGACCTCCCTTCTGAGGCACTGATTGACAAAACATTGTTTACATCATAATTAAGTGTATTGTTAAGAAAGTCTGTTTTTTTGGCTTTCCCTGGCAAAAAATGTAAAAACACATCCTTTGGCATGGCGACTCCATGTTGAGCTCTCTGTGAAGGAATACAGGCACAAGTGTGCAAAGCTACCTGGCTGAGGGTATCCGCCACAGCATTATTTACTGAACAGAAATATGACAGCTACCTAACTGTCCATCAACTACATAAATGAATTTGACGTTCCACGGTCTGATTCCATTCAGACAGTGGAATACTATACAGCACTGCCATGCATAATGTCTACAGCTCATCTGGTAGGGCAAAGGCAGGTTAATGAAGAGACAGTACAGTGTAATTCTACTTTTCAAAAAGAAAAAAATCTCTATGTGTTCTAGTACTGTCTGTTTATACCTAGGACTGTTCTTTTTTAATTTTGTAATTTTCATACAATATTGGTCATATTTGTATGCTTGTTGTTCCCCTTAGGTATGGTTCTCCCTTCCATATTGTACCCCATCCCCCCAACCAACTCCCCTTTTCCCCCTTTTCCCCTCCGGTCACTCCAACTCCTGCTGCTGCAAGTCTTTGGTACTTGAGGCAGTTTTCATGAGAGATGAAAGTACTGGAGTCCTTTCTGAGAGTCTTTGTGAGATTTGGGAACTCTTTGCTTTTTAGGCAACACATTCCTCAGTCATTCAGTTCCTTAGTGTGAATGAATTGTTTCAAATTAAAACAAAGGAGGCGTTAAAAACAAAAAGGCCTCCTGTTTTCATCTGGCTTCCAGCTTGTCAGGCATTCTAGCATCATCAAATACTAAGTGACCACCATCATTTGGGTGAGGATCATTTCCTCACTTTGTAGGTGAGGAAATGGAGTGAACAGGAGACAGGACTGGCCTGGGATTCCATGAAGGGCCAGGGATGGTTCCGGGGCTTTCTAACAAACGATTTTGCATGTGCCAGGCTCTGAGTCAGCAGATTCTACATTGATGCCATTTAGAGACCCATCCCCTTCCCTTCGAGGGAATCATCCAAACCAAAGTCGTTTCAACAGTGGTCAAAGGCCTCCGGTGATCCTGGGCTTAGGCACCAAGGCAGGGTGGGCCCAGAGCTACTGACAAACCCTACCTCATGATTTTACAGGTGGGAACATCCTCTGCCTCTGGACGGTTCAAATCAGAAAGTTCACGGTTAAGCACAAAGCACTTGCTCAGGTCTTGGAATCCACACTCCATTTTCTCACTAAACCTCCTTTCTGGCTTCCCATTTGTGCAAACAGCACCCTCACCAAATCCCTGAAAGAGTTGTGAGCCTTCATGCTCCTCCCCTTCTCCCTGTTTCCAGTCCTACCCAGTATTCTTCACATTTGGCTCTTCCCTGCTGAATATTTCTGAGTCCCAGTGTCTGATCACAATATCAGCATCTCCTTTGCCTGGACACTTCTCTGCCCTTCCAGAGCTATTATATTCCTTGCCAACAGGTTACCTCTCTAATAATGAGATGTGCCTACCCTCCTCCCTGCCCTGACAGAGCCCTTTGGGGCTCTCCCTTGCAGAGATCTCTAACCTGGCATCCCAGGATCTCCATGACCTGATCTTTTCTACCTCATACCTTTACATCCGATAACATCAAGTGTCATTCCAACACTGTGCATTATTTCATGTCTATGCACTTTGCAGAGGCTAGTTTTGTTTGGTTTGGAATGCTCTTCTTTGGCTAGTCTGTCAGATAAAATCATTATTTCAAAACCGGTTCAAGTGCCACCTCCACCAGGAAACCTTCTTTCTTTCCTCTATTCCATCTGTCCTCCACCTTGCTCACCTTTACCCTGCTGTCACACTAGGAAAGTTTTACTCTTTCCTCTGGAACAAGTCTGTACCCTATACACAGATGTATTCAGACACTCTCCTATATTATATTATCTTATGTAATATTTATTATAAGCACAGGAGGTAAAACTATTGGCTTTGGGGTCAGTCTTCTAAGCTGTGCTAGCTTGGCAAAAATACTTGATCCCTCTGTGTGACTGTTTTCTCTCCTATGAAAAACTGAGAAGTCCTATTAGCATTGTTGAAGAATTACAAATTAGGTAATCCAGGCTAAAAGTTTCAATATAGTTGCTACTTTTGTTGTTCCACAATTCATTCATTCATAGGACTTCCACTTCTATCCAAGGAGTAGTAACAGAAACTAGATTTAACCTTCCACCTTAAACAACTGAAACATGGACAAAATAAATTAAACAATGTATCGCAAGACATTGGACATCAAGCAACAAAGGTTTGTGATTCCTGAGAGATGGGAATCAAATGATGGGCAGCAAGTTCTGTGATTATCCCAGTTTACTGCCTCCAGAGAGAGTTTAGCCTGGTGGACTCCCAGTGGAGACAGTGTGAGGAGGGACATGAAGATAGCTGGAGTTCTTAGGACAGAGTTCTGGAGGAAAAAATTTCATCATAAAGAGAAAACTCTGGAGATCCACAGAGGCTCTCCCTTGTGTATTTAGCTGAGTACAGATCATAGGTGTGTGTGAGGGGACTGAGGCCAAGGGAAGAATTACCCAAAAGGAGTAGACTTAGCAGTATCTGCTACCCACACAGACCTAGAGCTAGTGTCTGTTCACACCAGTCAGACTTCAAAACACCATGGTTCGTGTAGATGAGGTCGAAGTGCATGTAAGATATCTGCCTCACTAATGACTGAGGGCTGCCTCTAGCTCCACCTAGCAAACCTTTAAAACAAGAGTCAATGTCTATTTCTAAGTAATTTCTCTGGGTCTCATAACAACATTCAAGAACATTTACAGGAATGTAAAAATATGCAACATCCAGAGAAGGTAAGTTTCTCCATGTCTGGCATCCAATTAAAAATTACCAGGCATGAAAAGAAACAAGGAAATAGGAGTCATAGGGAAGAGAAAAACCAATCACAGTTAATCCAGAATGGACACAGAATTAGAATTAGCAAACAATGACATTAGATAGTTTCGTAATGCATTTCATAGGTTCGAGAAGTTAAGCAAAAATGTGGAAAATATAAAAAGATCTGAATCTAACGTCTAGAAATAACTACAATATGTGAGATGAACAGTAAACCAAATGGGGTTAACACCATTTTAGCTCTAAAGAAGATAAAAATTGGTAAACATGGAGAAAAAACTACAGAAACACCCAGAAGAAGACATAATTTTTTAAATGCTCATAACATCTGTGAACTGTGTGACAACTTCAAAGGATCAAATGTGTGTGTAACTGAAGTCCCCCAAGTGAGAGGCAATGGGAGTGACAAAAAGTTCTGAACAGTAGGAAGTTTTTTTTCAAATTTTATGAACATCATAAACCCACACATGCAAAAGGTCAATGAACCAACATGGAAAAAAATTACACCAGAAGACATCATAATCAAATTGTTCAAACCAGTAATAATGAGAAAATATAAAAACAGCCAAGGAGAAAGAATATGACATATAAAGAAAATCTAAAATAGGACAAAAATAAATTTTTTCCCAGAAACAATACAAGCAAAAAGACAAAGCAGCAAAGCACTAAAAACTCAGCCTTGTTAGAAAAAAAGTCAACCTTGAAGTCTGTAGACTCTTGAAATCTATAGAAAAAAATAACTTTCAAAACCAAAGACAAAATAAATTTTAAGAAATACAAATAATGAAAGCATTCATCACCAAAATACCCTTATTAAAGAAAGGCTTCAGAAAACTCTTTGAGACAAAAGAAAAATGATACCAAACAGAAATGTAGATCAAACCAAAGGGGACAGAAACACTGGATATTGTAACTACACGAGTGCCTATGTGAGTTTTTATTTTCGTAATTTAGATATTTTAAATACAATCGATTGTGCTTAAGTGAAAATAATAACATAGTGGGGGATTACTTGTGTAAAAGTAAAATATGTAACAGCATAAAAAACATGGAGTGGGAGATAGAATTGAGGTATTTTTTAAGGTTCTCATACTATAAGTAAAATGGCTTAAAGGTAGATTATGATAAATTAAAGATATGCACTATAAACTCTTAAGAAATCACTAAAAATAGCAAGAAGCAAATTTGAAAAAGAAGAAAAGTTGGAGGATTGATACCACCTGACTCCAAGACTCATTACAAAACTACAGTATCTAGACAGTGAAGTGCTGGTATAAAGAGAGATGAATATGTAAGTGGAACAGAATACAACGAGTTCAGGAAGACACACATACTTGAAACATTCAAAATATCAAAATAAGCAAAATGCAATTTGGACGAGAAAGATACTCTCATGAAATGTTTCTGAAAAAAAATGGATAATAATATGCAAAAATAGTTCACATATTCAAAATTTAACTTGAAATGAATCATAAACATAAAATTGAAAAGTATGAAACTTCTAGAAATATCATAATATCTTGTTATGTTCTCTCACAAGACAACACCTTTTGAGCTTGGGTTAGGTTAATATATTTATATATGACACAAAAATCATGATCCATACAAGATTAAATCAATGAAGCAAACTTCCTGAGGATTAAAAATTTGCTCTTCCAAAGATACCGTTAAGATAATGAAAAGCATAGACATGGAGAAAATACTTTGCAATTGGTGTAGCTTATAAATACCTGTATTCAAAATAATCAATCTTCAAAATGCAATAATATATTTAAATGATAAGTAGCCATGTGACAAGATGGTCAGCATTATTAAAATTAGGAAATACAAATTAAAACCAATGGGAAAACTCTATATCTATGTGCCTATTAGAATGACTAATAAAAACATAAAATAAAATGAAAAATAAATATATATATATAAAATATAAAAATAAAACAGTGAAAAACAAAAAGACTAGTTCCAAGTGTTAGCAAGGATGTGGTAGAACTACAGAGCTTTCAAATTGCTGAAGGGAATATAAAACAACCACTTTGAAAAACAACTGGCACTTTCTTTAAAATCCAATATATACCTACTATGTGATCTAGGCATTCACTATTTAAGCACTTGCTCAAGGGAAATGAAAACACGTGTCCACACAAAACATGCATAAGGCTATCCATGGTATCTTTAGTTGTAAATAGGCAAACACTAGAATCAACCCAAATAGCAGTAGTTGACAGTGACACAAGCAAATTGTAGAATATGTATACAGTCAAAGAAATAATTGATAATAATAAAATGAATTATTGGTGAATACTACTACATAGGTGACTGAAAATAATTATGTTGCGTGAAAGAACCCTCCCAAAAGAACACCTGTTGCTTGATCTCATTTGCGTAAATTACTAACTAATCTTGACAAAAAACCACTCCATGATTGCCTGGTGTTGGGTGATAGAGGACAGAGAGGATAGGAAAGGGAAAAAAGAAAAGATTACAATGGGACATGAGGAGACATTCTGGGATGATGGATATATTCATTGTCTAGATGATGGGGATAATTTCATGCATTTCTACATTTATCAAATAGCATGACTAAAATAGTTTCAGTACATTAAAATAGTTTTAGTTTGTTATCTCAGTTATTAATTAAAACTATTTTTAAAGTATGAGACAAATAGGTTATCTGCATAATCTCAAAATATCTTCCCACAATGATATTTAATGATAAAAAAGTCATTGTCATAACTTTGTATTAGAGAAACCTAGCAAATGCCACCTAACTATGGGACTAAAGTTATCACCAGGAATAAGACATCTTGATATTATGTACCTCCTGGTATGCTACATTGAGAAGATAACATCCTTGTGTAGAATTATTACATAGAAAGGACAATTAAATGCTTTGAGGCAACATAGTATGGAGCCAATATCACCCAATAAGATATTAGTAAGACAACAGAAAAAATGTATGTAAGATATGTAGATTATTTAGCAATATTATGTCAATGCTAATTTTCCAGTTTCAGGTATAAGATGAGGGACATTAAATGAAGGAAACATGGGTACTCTTTATATAATCACTGTAACTTTTTTGTAAGTCTAAATTTATTTCAAAATGGTTTTTAAAACTGAAGGTGAAAAAAAGACATTTTCAAACAAACAAATGCTGAAAATTTGTCACCAACAAACCTGCACTACAAGAAATATACTAAAGAAAATTCTTCAATTTGAAGGAAAATAATTCCCAGGTGAATTCAAAAGCCATATAAAGAAAGAACAATGCTGAAAATGTAAATATATAGGTGAGTATAGAAGCCAAATATATTCATTTTTCAGTCTCTGTATAAGATGGTAAACTTTCAAAACAAAAAATATAATAATGTATTCTGAGGTTCATGAATACAAAAGTAAAATATATGACAATGGCATAAAGGATGGGAGTGGGAATACAAGTATACTGGTGTAAAGTGCTTATATTTTACTTGAAGTATGTAATACATACTGATAAATGTGATAAGTTAAAGATGGATTGCAAATTCTAGATGCTAGGGCTAAAATGGAAATATTTTTAAAAGCGTATAGTTGTTAAGTCTAAAAAGGAAATAAAATTAAAAATATAATTAATGCAAACATCAGAAAGAGAAAAATTAGGAAGAGGATATACTTGAATATAACAACATTGATGATTACAGTAAGTGTAAATGGGCCAAGAAGGCCAATTGAAAAGCAGGGATGGTCAATTAGACAAAATACCATAATCCAATTACATGCAATCAGCAAGAAGCACTCTTTTAAAAGACAAATTGATTAAAGTAAAAGAATGGTAAATATATATCATGCAAATTCTAAACCACAGCAAACTTGAAGTGCTATATTAACAACATATTAATGCCATGACAGAGGCAACTTCAGAACAAAGAAAATTACATTATAAGATGAAATTGTGGTATATATACACGATGGAATATTACTCATCAATTAAAAATGACAAATTGGATGACTTCATAACAACATGGATGCATTTAGAAGAAATCATATTAGCAGAAACAAGCCATAAAGAAAAAGGCAGAGACCAAATGGTTTCACTAATGTAAGGGATATAGGGAATAAATAAATAAATAAATAAACAAACAAACAAACAAACAAACAAATAAATAAATAAATAAATAAATAAATAAATAATAAAAGCCTTGAGGAAAGTCAAAACAAGCTAAGCACCAAAATGAAACGCACAACTATGAACAGGAGGGTAAGGGGGGGAAGGGAGGGGGGGGCAAACCCTTGAGATTACAAAGTTGTGAAATTTATATATAAATAAAAAAAATTAATTATTAAAAAAAAAAAGATGCTACATCATCAAGCTAGTAACAGAATTTCAAAGTATACCCTGTAAGAACTGATGAGAAGCAGATAAACTATAGTGGGAACTGAAAATTTCAATAAATTCTCAGCAACTAAAAACTCAAGGAAGCAGTAAATTAGTAAGGAAGACATAAATAGTATCACATACCAACTTCACCTAATTGACATTACAGGATACTATCTCAACAACTTCAGAATATATACTGTTTTCAAGTGCATGTGCAATAGTCACAAACAATATGGGCCACAAGACAACTTTCCATAAATTTTAAAGAATTGAGATAATACTGAATATACTCTCTGATGTCAACAAAATTAAATTAGAACTCAATAAAAAAAAACTTGGAAAATCCCAAAATTGTTTCTAGAATTAAAGAACACATTTCTAAATAAACCATGAGTGAAAGAAGCAGCTGCAGGGATAGCAGAGAATATTTTGGGATGAGTGATTAATGAAAATGTAACATACAAGGAATTTTAGATGCATCTAAAGCAGTGCCTAGAGAGAAATGCATTACTTTAATATTTCAAGAACAATAATCTTAGGCGCTTCCTTAAAAACTTAAAGAACAGCAGATTAAACCCAAAAGTAGAAAGAAAATAGAAAATGGGCAGACAATAGAGAAAAATAATGACATCTTATATTAGTTCTTTGAAAAGATTCATAAAATTGATAAACCATTAGCTAAACTGATCATAAAAAGAATTACAAATTACCAGTATGATCAGTGAAGGAAGCACTACACATGTAGTAATGTAGGTGGCTACTACATATCTCAGAGTTATTAAAAAGGTACTAAAAGAATTCAATTTTTAAACCTTTGTCAGTAGATTCAGTAAGTTAGATGATATCAATTGATTCCTTGAAAGACACATATTATAAATTACTGATACATATTTCAAAAATAATTCATAACTTAAAATATTTCCAGAAACTCACATACCCAAATACTTTCAACAGTAAAATTACCAAACATATAAGAAAGAAACATACCACATTCAGCCATTTGGGAAGGAGAATGGAGTGTGTGTGCTGAAGGATTCTAAAGAGTTTGGAGATTTTTTTTTCTTTTTTTTTAGAGACTAGATCTTGCTATGTTGCCCCCAGGGGTAGTGATTCCTAGCCTCAGCCTCCCAAGTAGCTGGAATTACAGGCACGCACCACTGCACCTAGCTAAGAATTTAGAGATTTGAACTCTGTGTTTGAGTTTGTCTTATCTAGTTTGATTCAGATGTTTTTGGAAAGGCTGTGATCAAGACCTGAGAAATGAACCTGATGTTGGTTCCTGTTTGATGCTGGAGTTTTCCTACTGCCTAAAGTTGAGAGGATACCAAAAGAAAAGAACATCACATCTTGGACCACATATTTGGACAAAGTCAGAACAGACACCAAAGAAGGAAAAGAAAGATGCTTTTAGAACCCGAGCTTGTGGACTCTAATTGGACACGTGGTCAGGTGACCAGAGACTAAAATGACAGTTTTGGACATTGTGCTGGGGTAACTGGATTTTTCATGTTTATTTTGCAGCACATGTAATGGGGTAACCAGGGTTTTACATGCTTATCTTGTAGTACATGTTTAGGTAATCCCTTTTTCACTTAGAAATAAAGTTTGATCACTTCAAAAAAAAAATAAAAAGAAAGAAAGACATATACGAGGGGGGAACCACCATATTCCAATAAGAAACCAAAATCACCGATATATAAATGGAAAGAGGAAGTCACCCTCTATAGGTTCTGTGGGTCTTTTAGTCAAAGGTGTTCCTTTGGAAGTAGAATTAATGAAATAGAAGTTACAAATTGCATGGGGTTCTACAGTGTACACAACACACACCTCTACCCTCCTCCTAGGAACAGAGTTAAAGAATTCAGGGAGGAATTAAGCAGACTTGCCTGGAATAGTTTCCAAAAAATCGCTTGCAGTGTCTGCATTATCAATACTGTCAGCTACTTATTTTCTACAGAGTTATCCTGCGCAGCAACTAACTTCTTGGCTTTCCCCATACCAGGAAATAATGCCCCTTGCCTGAGGAACTAGAAAAGCTAGAAAAACCCTCTCCCCTGATGCTTCACTCTCTCAGTCTTGAGGGGATTTTTCCTATGCTGGGCCCACACTGGTGTGAATAACAAACTTACTTATTCTTTCCATCTCTCCGAGTGACGACTCCTTTATCCAGACTGTTGGCCACAGCACTTCAACCACATACACATGAATCTACAGGAAAGGTAATCCTGTAGATATGAAGGAGCTGGGACTGTTCAAAAAGGAAGACCCCCATGTTACCATGGCAATACTGGATGAGGCTGTAATGTTTCCCAGCATGCAGTGGGAATTGTTGTACACAAACAAGGGCAAGCTTCTTTCAAACGATTTTATGTTTGTTTCGAGTTGATTAAGCACTCTAAGAGCTGACATAACTTGCTGAAATGTGTGCATGTGTGGGGAGGGGGTGGGGGGGAGAACGATCAGGGGAAAAAAATGGAAGCCAACGAGAAAGGTAGTTAGGTTCAACTAAAGTGCCAGCCTGCTCTACCCAGAGGAGCAGGCTTTGTGAGAGCCCATGGAAGGGGCCTGGGCTGCTGGTACCCACCCCATAAATTCATTCATGCTAGGTATGGAAAAGAAAGGCAAGAACTCTGGACTTTAAAAAGCAAGCAAGAATATCAATCTTAAAATCTTCCCCAAAGTAGAAACATTTGCCAAGTCATTTAATAAGGCTTGCCTGATACCAAAGCAAACAAAGACATCAAACATCAACATCTCTCATGTACAAAGACACACCAATTTCTAACAAAGTATCAGCAAATAAAATTCAGGAGCATATAAAAAGGATCTGGATCATAACCAAGTGGAAGGTTTATAGCAGGAATGCAAGGTTTGTTGAACAGCTAAAAATGAATATGATTTCATCACCTTGCAAAAATATAGAAGACCATCACTTGATAAATTTAAGAGATGGAAAGAAGGTATTTGACAAGATTAAGCACCAACTCATGATGAAAAGCTATAGAAGCCACCTTCCTCAATGTAATAAAGGGCATCTGTGGGCAACCTCTAGTCAACATGTGTCAGAATGACAGACAATATGTTTTCACCCCAAGACTGGAAACATGGCAAAAATATCTACTCTAAACATTGTTGTTCAATATTGTATTGGCACCTACGCCAGTGGAGTTTAACAAGAAAAATAAAAGGCATATAGATTAGAAAGGATGAAATAAATCAGGTGTACTCATAGATGAATTCATTGAATACACAGAAAGTCTGGGCAACACTACCCAAAAAACTGCTGGGACTAATAAGAAAATCAAAGCAAGTCATATGACATAAGTTCAAATTGTTATAGCCAGTTGGGATAGTTTATCCCCTAGCAGCAAATAATTGGAAAGTGGAATTCAAACATCACCAGTTAAAACAGCATAAAAAAGAAAATATTTAGGGATAAGTGCAACAAAATATGTGTATGACCTATAGCTTGAAAACTGTAAAACAATGCTGAGACAAATTAAGGAAGATTTAAATAAATGGAGATGAAAGTCGTGGATTAAACAACTCTATATGTTCAGATGGTCACTGCTCTGAAATGAACTGCAGATCCAATGCATTTCCAGCCAAAGTTCCAGCAGGATTCTTTGCAGAAACAAAGGGATTACAAAATTGATATCACCGAGCAATATGGAAGATAAAGTGGGAAGACTCACTTTACCTGATCTTCAAGACTACAAAACTATTGTAACTGAAATAATGTAGGATATTAGCATGAAAGTAAACATACAGATGAGTGGAACAAAATAGAGTTCAAATAGACCAAAATATATGTGCCAACTGGTTTTCAAAATGGATCCCAAGCCAGTTTCATAGGGGAAATTGCTTCAACAAAAGATACTGAAGTAACTGAATATTCAAATGGAAAAAAGTAAACCTTGATTGACCCCACTTTCACAAAAACTAAATTGAAATGGATCATAGAAATATAAAAGCCAGAAATACAAAGCTTCTAGAAAAATATCAAAGTACAAAAATCTTCATAACCTTTAGTTAGGCAAAGATGTCTTAGATGTTACAAAAACTAGAATGTATAAAGAATTAAAAAACATAAATTTAGCTTCCTCAAAATTAAGAACTTTTGCTCTTCAAGAGAGTTATAAAAGTGAAAATCCAGAGTTAAGGCTTGCAAAGTCAAGTGTGATAAAATACTCACAACATATATACAAATACATCGCAAAATATACACCAAAGACTTGTCTCCAAAATCTTGTATAATGGAACCAACAAGCTAAAAATAAAGCTCGTTCATATAAGCAAAAATTTTGAATATACACTTAGCAAAAGAATATATTCAAATAGGAAAAAAGTGTTTGAAAAGATACTCAGCCTCTAGCGATGGGGGAAAGGTGTAAACTAAAACCATAAAGATACACAACTACAATCAGCCAGAATACCCAAAATTGAGAAGACTAACAATACCAAGTATTGGCAATAATCTTGGATAAATAGAAAACCTACACCTACCTTGGAAAGCAGTTTGGCAATTTTTTATAAAGTTAAACACACACATACCATACAGCCCAGAAATTCCATTCCTAGTTATTACTCAAGAAAAATGAAAACAAACATCCACAAAATAACTGGTCATGATTAGCCCATGGCAGTTTTACTTCTACTATCCCACAGCTAAAATAACCCAAATGTCTACTCATCTGTGAATAGATAAAAGATGGTGGTCTAGTAATAGAAATACAAACTGTGGGGTGACACAACAAACACAGATGAATCTTAACTCAGAAAGAAAAAGAAACAGACTCAGAAGATACCTATTATATGATTCTATTTAGATGACTTCTTGCTAGAGGACTTCTAGATAGAATTATAGATTGGGAAAACCCATCTATAAGGAGAGTGTAGATCAGAAGCTGAGAGGTAGCAAGGTAGCAAGGAGGCGCAGAGCAACCATTGGGGATGACAGAAATGGTCTTTTCACTGATCTGATTTTGAAAACACAGTGGGTATCTCATTTGACTTTGGCCTTGGGGAACAGTTACCGACAGATGTAAAATGGGAAAGAGATGTATTTCAGAATCACAATCACATCAGCAGAGCACAGGAACAAGTATGGGATACAGTTGCTAGTTTATTTTTAAAATGAATGTTCCTGAAGCATAACAGGCATACAACAGCACACACCCATTTGAAGTTCATAATTCCAGGGAGTTTAAGAAATGTATGCAGACCCATGTGACCAGTATCCCAAAGAACTTCCTTTTAAAAGGGACCCTTTCCAGCTGTTTTGTGTTTTAGCGATCACAATTTTATTAGTCTTTATAAATCAGAGAACAAGGAGGCTAAGGTAGACCACAAAATGCCTAAGTGTTGCAATCCTTTCTAGAGGTTAAGCACTACTTCTTGAGCAAATCACTTCATTTCTTCTGATTCCTCCCCATAAAAAGGGGGTACTAGTACAACCAACTGCACAAGGTTGCTGTGAGGATTAAAAGAAATAACAGAAAGTGTTTCCCATAGTGCCTAGTGAGAAGAACAAACAGGTCTCTGTGGTTAGTTATCTTCTGAGGAATGGCCTTGGAACCTGTCCATCAAGGCTTTGACACCGCTCTCAATGAAACCATTGACAACGCACCAAGATGACCAGTCTGAATGGAGCACCCCTCCTGTCTCACAACCAGCAGTGAAGGCTCCCAAGTGTTTCATGCTCAGATATATTGCTCTGATCTGGAGAGGGTCATTTGAAAATTGCTTCTGGAACAAATTTAAGCTAGGACCCTTCAAAGGTTCCCCCTCATTCCGTCAAGCCTATGTGCAAACGTTGGCATGCAACCTGACTTTCCACACTTCACACCAGAGGATGCTGGGGACACCCAGCCCTAGGACACCACTTCACACATGCCCAGTTCATTCATGGGCTCTACTACCTGCTCCTGCTCTTTTCCCGCCAATATTTCCTCTGGTCAAGACCCGCTTCTTTAGCTTACCTACCTGTCACCCTACCTCTTCCGCTCTGCAAGCTGCTTTGGCTGTTGCCAACACCTACTGTGTACTGTTAAGACTTCTCCCACCCCACTCCCACCCCGCCATAGCTGTCTCAGCTTCCCAGGATCTCTTGCCCCAGCTCCCAGCCCCCGGGACCCCAGACACAGTTGCAACCACGATGCCATCCAAGGATCATGGGGCCAGAGGGCCATCTACCTGAGCAACAAAGAGCTGGAACTCGTCAGGCAGAATCCATGAGCGAGGGTAGAAGTTGTACTCCTCTGGAAAGAGATTCTGCATGATTCTCACCGCTCTGCTCAGGGTAATTTTACGCACCATCTCCGTCATGCCTGGGGAGAAGAGAAGCTGTGAGGTTTTAACAACAGTACCCCACTCGCTATCAAACAGCCATTATCTGGAACTTTCCAAACCACCCACCTGACAGACTCACTTTTTCAGACAGGATAAGAAAGGGGGGGGGGTGAGTGGTTGCCCATAGCCGTGACTCATGATCTGAAAAGCTGGACCAGATTAATGAAAAACTAATCAACAGATACTTTTCTTTTCCTGATAAAAATGAAGCATCAGTCTGAAAGAGTGAATTTGCAACCCCGTTTACTGTTGCACGCTCTGCCAGCACCCCCCCCCCCGGATTGCACTAGAGAGAAGCATCTATACCTTGCATTTAAAACTGAAGGTTCACTTTGATTTGGGACCAGCAGACATTCTTGTGAGACTCTTCCTGTCTTACTTTCTACCCTAGAGAATATGATCCCAGGCGCTGAGAATATGATCCCTGGTTATTTTATCAGAAGCTTAGTGACGTTGCTTTGTTGTAATCTTTCATGAGTATTAAGGAGAGCGTGTGAAAAAAATAGATACCTTTCAGCACAAAATCTGTCTCCTTGGATTAAGGACAGAAAGTGAAAAGAATATCTCAGCATAAATTAAGAGTTGGGGGGGGGGGGAACGGAATCCGTAGGAGCTGTTCAGTTAAAAGTACTGAGGCTGACATTGGCCAGATCTCATTAATATGCCCAGAGGGGACTGAAATGTCTCACTTACAAAACATTTTCAAAGAATAGCAGGTTTTTTTTTTCTTTGTCACCCCTTTTGTCACTCTGACAAGAGAAGACAGAGTCTCCTCTACAAGTTGAAAGGTAACTTTCAAGCAAACAGGTACAAATGATTTTTAAATTTTACCAGCTCATTTCTTAAGGCAAAGATCACTGCTAAAAATGGGAGACTACAAATGGCCTCCCCCTGACAAAGGCTACATAGTTCCATTGCTGATACAATAAGAAGTACATGCCAGCCTGGCATTCCAAATTATCACACGTTTCAAATGGGCACAGAGAGAATGACGTTTCTCTAAACACCTGTGCACAGGTGGCACTAAGCAAACACTGAGAATGAAGGTCTAATAACCCACTCCTCATTTCCCTGGGCATATTCAATGAACTGATGTGTCTCCAGATGAGCTTCAAGATTTCAGTGCCCAGGTTCTTGATTCTTGGTTCGCGGGCAACAGAGATAAATTAGGACACAAACAAAGCTGAAGAGGCACTGATAAACTCTGCTCTGGACTCTCCCATGGAAAGGAAATTCAGTGAGGATGCTGCCCAGAGCTTCCCAAGAAGTAAGTGTGCATCTGGAAGATCACAGTGACTTCCTCTTATTCCCGCAGGAAATTAGAGCTTTTGAATCACAAACACTGGCACTGAGCATGAAGTGCGGGAGGCAAAATTTCAGCTTCATTTTTGGAGCTCTTGGCTTGTATTTAAGCAGCCTTTGAGAGAGAGTGTTCAAGTGAAAACCTCACAGCGACCATGTAGCGCTCTTCACCAGAGGAAGCTCCAGGCCCACTGGATCATGTGGCCTCGCCCGTGTTCTAACAGTGGTGTCAGGAGGCCTTCTTCCCAGAAAGCACACAGAAGCACCAAGTGCGGGTATAGGGTTTCCACGCTTCAGGAGTCTGTGAAAAATCTAGGTCCAGCCAGCGGGCAGAGGCTCATTTTCAATCTGCAAGGCCTCGCTGGGACATGGTCATCCAGCCCCACATGACCTGGGAGTCTGGGTCCAGCTGGACCTCTGTCTGTCGCCAGGCAGTTCTCTGCTGAAGACAGCCAGCCTGGAAGCATGCCAGGAAGGAGCCAGTGGCCACTTCTCCCAACATACCCAGCATGTGGGCTGGTGACTTCCCACCCCCTAGTCCTGCCTGACCCCCTAACTCTGGAAGGCGCCAGTGCAGACCTCACTCAGTCCACTTTCCTCGGGAGCCTTTGTTCCTCTGCCAAGTCTAAGCTGAGATTCCAGCCATGGCTGCCAAGAGGGCATCTCCCCGCATGGGCCTGTTTGTCAGACAGACGCTGACCAAGAGAGCTGTGCTACTTTCTGAGCAAGGGCACAGGCCCCAGGGCACATCTGTTCAAAGGGGGGGGTCCTTGCCAGGCCCTCCTTTCTCCAAGCACCTGACCTCGTGGGGAGCCCCTGCCCTGGGTGCTGGGACCCATTCTGACAAGAGGGGGACACTCTAGGTCAAACCACCAGATATCCCCCCTGCTGAGACTTCAGCCTTGTCTCCTTTTCTGAGGGGTCATTGCTTTGTCCCCCCAAATTTGGCGGCCTATCTTTGGTCCCTGGTGCCCGAGTGGCTGTCTTCGCAATGCCTTCGCTTTCTTCTTGCCAGTGTCATCCTTGGCATCCCCAAGTCTACCCTGCAAAGGGCGGGGTCCTCCTGCCTGTGATTTTAGTCAGCTACCCGCTAACATGCTTTGGAGGCTGCCTGCCTGCCTGGGCTTCTCAACATGCCTGTGCCTCTGGTCCCTCTAGTGGCTGCTCCCTTGGCAACTGGGACAAGCCCTTGGCTCCACTTAGAGCTTCTCCCATTCGTGGCTCACCTGCCCACTCCTGTGCCCTTCGCTCTGCTGCAGCGGACCCTCAAGGTCGCTGGGTCGCATCCGTTGTGAAGCTACGCGAGCGTGTCAGCTCGCTCCTCGGGCTGGCCCACACACACCTCCCCTGGCCCAAATTGAAATAAAGTCCAGGCCGGGCATGGTGGCGCATGCCTGTAAACGGCAGCCTAGGAAGCCGCGGCCAGGGCAGGGGTCGCGGTTCGAGTCCCGCTGGCGACATGCATCGAGACCTAGTTCCAAAAAAATATAGCTGGGTGTGGTGGTGCGCGCCTGTAATCCCAGCTACCTGGGGAGCTGAGGCTGGGGATTGCTTGAGTCTGTGGTACCCCGGGAAATGTGAGACTGCAGTTCCAAGGGCAAAAATAGTGAGACCTAGTCTCAAAAAAAAAAAAACAAAAAAAAAAAAACCCAAAAAACAAAATCCGAGTCACGCTGGGAGCCAAACATGTCTAACTCTTGTTTTTGGCCAAAGCACAGCGCAAGCAGCAGACAGCAAGATCGTCCAGGCCCGTCCTCTTCTCTCTGCTCCCGAAGCAACAGGCTGGTCCTCCTTGGACTGGATGCTGCAGCAGCCTCTAGGCTCTGGGGTCCCCCTCAGCCGTCCCACCTGCCTCGGAAACACCCTTCTGACTGGTCTTTCCCACACATGTCACTCTGGGCTTTAAAATGTCTGTGCCCCCTGTGACCTTTGGCCCTTGCCTGTCACCATTCTCTGCTGTCACATGTGTCCTTTCCTGGTCATCCTAGCTGCCTGCCCTTCATGGCGGGACAGACAGATTACTCACTGGAGCCCCCTCCCCTGACAGAAAGTCCCCTTGGGGGTAGTGCGTCGGCATCGCCTGCCCAGTGCCCCCCCCACGCCCCACCACAGCCCAGACCCTGAAACTCAGCAAAAAAAAAACCAAAACCCTGTTGCTCATAAGTTGAGAATCGACAGTTCTCAACTTTCCCAAAACAAAGACGTGTGTAAATCGGATTATTTTTATAGACAGTCTTAATTCGTCGGTGAAGATATAATAGCATATCTCGGAGGAAATTGCCCGTAGAAAAGTGGCTAAAATCTAATGTGCTGACACAATGAAAATAAATCGCTTCCACATGCGTAGCCAATGGCTCTCGGTTTCTGGGCGTGTGGCGTGTTCGCTCTTGCCTGGTACATGCACAGGAATTTACTCTCAGTAACAGGAGATGCATTTTTTTTTTCTTTCCGAGTAACGGGCTAATCGAGCGCCTGAGATAAGCCTGGGCACAGACATGGACACTGGAGCCACAGAACAGCTGGTCCTGTGACGCCCCGGGGGTGGGAGGGCAGGGGGTGGGGCTAGAGGGCTGCCTGTCACAGGCCAGAGGGTGGGACTGCATGCCCACTGCCCTGGGGTACGAGTGCCAGCTTTGTCATTAGGGCTAATTAATTGCTGTTCGTAGTGTGGAAAATCTTCTGTTCCCATCACTGGCACAATGGAGGTGGGAAGGGACAGAAGGGCCACTCTGGCATGCAGAGTCTCATGGGGGTTGTTTCGCCCCTAATGTGAGCTCCGAGGGTAGCGCTGTTCCAGCAGCTTCTTCCCCACCACCCGAGGAGACTGGCACAAGCGGGGACAAGGGACATCTTCATCTGTACGTGTCAGTGCCAATTTTCACCTCCTGATTCACTCTCAGGACCTCCCACCACACACCAAGGGTGGTTTTCTCCCAATTCTGCCTGCCCGGTCCCTCGCTGGTGGCGCCATAGGTCACCCTTGAGCAGCAGGTCGCAGGAGATGCTGGCTGTCCCAGCAGCTGGCTGTGAGGATCTGGTGCCCTGACAAAACTCTTTCCCCTTCTCCAGGGCAGGACCTTGGGGTAATGTCTAGCTCTGTTCCCCTGGGAACCAATAAAGATGGAAAGTTAGTGGTGTGACTAGACCACAAAGTCTACGGTTAAGGTGGTCCCTGAGGGGCCCACTGCAGCAACTCCCCGCGGGAAGGGGGGCCGCAGCTCTGGGCCCTCATGAATGGAGAGGTGCTGGGAACTTATGTGATGTTGCAGGGGCCCTGGGGGCTGTGCCCGAAGGAGTAACAAGAGGTAGGCACCTAGGAAGTGTCAGAGCCAAGATAGACCGTCATCCACCAGCGCAGAGTTCCTGTCCTTGCACCTGAGTCTGCATGCATGGGGTCCCTGGAGTGGCTGTGAAGACGCTATCCTTGGAGGGAAATGCCTGGTGGGTGGGGGATAAGCTGAGCTGCCTGCCTGCACTACCTCCTCTGTGTGGGCCTGAGCCAGGAGTGCCCAGCGGTCTGCAAGCCTAGCTGCAAAGCCCCTGGGGGCCGTGGCACAACCAGCCTCGAATAAGATGGGAACTTGGGGTTTTGTGAAACCCCAAAGCATGGCCGAGAACGCCAGGGAGAAAAGGTATATGGATTCTCCTTTTCTAAATGAGCAAAAGTGAGAAGGACGCTAAGAGAAAACTCCTTCCAGCAAAGGCAGCTGTGCTCAGACTGCCATTGAATGGGACCGACCCCCCAGCCTGGCTCTTGGGGGATCGATGGGAACAATCTCACCACGGCTTGGTTAGATGTGGGCTGGGGTTCAGGGTGATGCTCTTGTGAGAAATTATTTATTATCGCGGTACCCAGGGTGTGTCATATTATGTTCATTCTGGCAATAAATAACAGGCCCTCAGGCTGGGATCGTGCCCAGCTTAACCCAACCTCCCTCTCGCTCCACCATAGAGATAATGAGTAACAATCTGAGAAGGGGGGTTGAAGAGATCAAAGGTAAAATGAAGGGATATATTGGGGGGCTGGGGGGCTCAGATCAAGGGTTGATCAGGCCTTTCTGGCAGGAAAGGACGGAGATAATATCCTTGACTCCAGCGCAGAGGCTGCCTGCAGCCACCATCCCTGGCACAGAGACTGGTGTGTGTTGGGTTTTTAAGTGGGATGTCCGAACAAGACATTGCTAGGAAAAGGAAGCTGCTGACCCCATTTCTGTGATTCTGTGGTCTAGTCCTAGGATGTTAGTACTTACGATTCCTGCAAATTAATTGAGTGAAATGTTCTCTTTTTTGTTTTGTTTTGAGGCTATAGTTCCCTCACTAACCCCATGTTAGAGCTCTAACCCAAATGGTGAGAATCGTGTGCTTCCAGCTGTGGAATTAGACAAGCAAAGCCTATCTTTGAGGGTTCTGAGCCCCCACTCTTTCAGCCCTGGTGGGTGGGGAGGGTGCTAAGTCCTGCTCGCCTCCCTCCTGATGTGATGTCTCTGAGGCAGAGTGTAGGCTGCGAGTCCCAATTAAGAGTCCTTGACCTTCATCCCCCAACACTGTCATGTTCTGCAGAAGAATGTCTCGAGACTCAACCCTGGAAACACTCTGAAATGCCAACAATAATAGCTGGTACCTGGAAACTTGTTCACTTGGCCGGAGAATATGTCATTGTCGTGAAATGAAACTCCGTGCCAGTAGATGTCACAAGGCAGACGTCGGCCAAATGGGAACTAGGAGAGAAAGGAGAGGTGATTAGCAGCCAGGCCAAGAGGCACAGCGTCCACACTGAGCGCCCATTAGGTACCAGCTCTGGCCTGACCGCATGACCAGATCCTCCTGGAGGGCCCGTGTGGGAGGCGCCGACGTTCTCTCTCATTTTAAAGGTGAAGAATCAGGCTGGCTGAGTAACTGGCTCAGGGTCACAGCCCCAGAGAAGCAGACTTCTGTGAGGCAGGCAGGCACCGCTTGGGACTTGACGGGTGCCTTCTCTGCTTTTACCCTTGCAAGGACTCTAGAAAGGATTAGTCTCATTGGACCGATGAGACAATCAGAGCTGGAAAAGGCCACCTCACATGCCCACGGTCATATAGTGCTGGTCAAGGGAGGGATCAGGCTTAGAATTCAGGCTAGCAGAATCCCAAATCATATTCTTCTCTCACTCAAATTGTAAAATTCAATCTAGAGTCAAAAGACTGATCCCTGTCTCTATCTCTTTCTCTCTCCTTCTCTCTCTCTCATACACACACACCCAATCATATTCATACCCATTCATATTCACACACACACGGTTCATGAGCGTGGGATGTATTCCAAGTGCCTAAAACAGTCCCTGACCAGCTATTAAGATAGTTTCAATGACTAAATAAACACACCAAGAGGAATCATCTGACCTAAAATGAATTGACCAGATTATTCCTCCAGAAATTTGGAAATCAGAGATGCCAGGCAGGCTCTCCTGGCCTTGACCTGAAAGAACCAGCCAGAGCCAGGCAGCTGTGCTTGGCTGTGTGAACAAAGACGCAAAGGCAGTCAGCTGGCTGAAAGGGAAGAAAGGAGTGGGCAGAAAGAGAAAAGGAGAGATGAGACCACGTCACCCTGGAAACCAAGTGACCTGAGTGTCCAGGTCCCTAAGTCCCACACTCAGACCCTCCAGAGCCAGGTGTCCCCCTGTCCTGCATTGGTGAGAGAGCCTCCTAGCCTTAGCATACAACTCCTCTTTGCACAAACTACAGGACCTGAGTGATTCACCACCACAAAATCCTTCACTAACATGAAAGAAACTGCTCTTTGCAATACCCTCCTACTTCTTGAAGTGATTGAGTTCTGCATTTACTTTAAAAAAAAAAAGGGGGAAGAACTTGGCACTTCATATTTGCAACCAACTTGTGAGCAGTCCAAATGAGGAGAAAGGCCAGGGTAGTGGTACACGCCTGTAATCCCAGCCTTGGGAGACTAAGGCTAGGAATCACTTGAGTACGTGGGTTTGGGATTACCTCAGGCAACATAGCAAGACTTAGTCTCTAAAAAAAAAAAAAAAAAAAAAGCAGCCAAACCAAAAAAAAAAATCCAAATGAGGAACAGCATTATCCATGAAATGGCGGCAACTCAATGCCTTCCAAATATTCCAAGTTAAAATGGAGAACAGACTCAAGCTCTTTAAATCATTCTTGCTATTTCAAATTGTACCAAAGTAAAGCATAAGTTGCATACTTTATTATACTTTATTAGCATTAACAACTTTCATCTATAATTTACAGTGTTTCACTCATTTTCTTTGCATTCAATAGACTGAAGTTATTAATTCAGTAGTCATAAAGAGACACACCATATGTTAGTTTCTTCCAGCTGTTAAACGCTAATATAAAAAGAGAAGAATAGCTTCACCAAAAAGCTTTCTCCAAAAAAGCAGAGGATCCAAATGATTTTGCTGCCTTCAACACAAGGCCAACACCTGTGTCCAGAAACTGATGGCTCCTTACCACCCTCTGGTTGCCCTGCAATCCATGCACTCTCCCGAATCCCAGTCCAATCCTTCACTAAGAAGAACATTTCACTTGTTTAGTTTAGATAAATTATTTTTCTTTTTTTTAGTCCACCCACCCAATAATCATTATATGCTAAGCACTTTGCTAGGTCACAAAAAATACAATGAATAATAGATCCCAAGACTTAATAATCCCATCTCTTTTTAAGTCCTTTTTAAAGACAGCTTCAACAACTAACATCATATTTAATGATAGAAGACTGTAAATTTTTCCTTTAAGTTCAGGAATTGGACAAGGATATTCACTTTCACCACCGCTACTCAATATAGTACTGGAAGTTCTAGGTGACAGGCAAGAGAAAGAAACAGAATCCACATAGGGAGGAAGAAATACCTCTCTCTGCTTGCAGGTAATATGAACTTATATGTAAAAAACCATAAAGATACACACACACATGCACACACATACACACATCACCTGTTAAAAGTAATAAATTCAGCAAAGTTGTAGTATACAAAATAAACACATAAATATCAGTTGCTTTTCTATACTAACCATGAACAATCCAAAAAGAAAATTAACAACTCTATTTATAGTAGCATCAAAAAACAAACAAACAAACAAAAACTTAGGAATTAACTAAGAAGGAAAAAGAACTTAAACACAGAAAATTATGAGGTGTTGCCAAAAGAAATTAAAGATGGAAAAATATCCCATGCTCACAGACTGAAAGACTTCATATTATTAAAATATCAATACTATCCAAAGCAGTATAAAAATTCAATGTAATCCCTACCAAAATCCTAATGATCTTTTCACAGAAATAAAAATATCCATCCTGGCTGGGTGTAGTGGTGTATGCCTATAATTCCAGCTACCTGGGAGCTGAGGGTAGGGATCACTTGAGTCTGAGGGTTTGAGACTACCCTAGGCAACATGGTGAGACCCAGTCTCTAAAAATAAACAAACAAACAAACTAATTAATTAATTAATTAAAAAATTCACCCTAATATTCATCCTAAAATTTAGAAATTCATCCTAAAATTCAAGGGACCCTAAGTAGCCAGTAAAGAAAAAAACTGGAGGTTCATACTTTTGACAACAAAGCTATTGTAATCAAAACAGTGTGTAAAACGAGAGCTACCACTAAAAAGAAATTAGTTATCATGTCATGAGAAAAACATAAAATGTGTATTTCTAAGTGAAAAAAGTTCGTTTGAAATGTCTATATAATGTATAGATTATATACATATGTCTATATACATATATAATGTATGATTCCAACTACATGACAACCTGGAAAAAGTGAATCTAAGGAGATAGGAAAAGCTACAGTGGTTGTTAAGAGTCTGGAGGGAGGGAGAAAAGGAGGGAGGAGTGTTTTGCGGGAATTTTGCAGCAGTGAAACGACCCTATTACCCTAGTAGTGGATACATGTTATTATACATTTGTCCAAATTCACAGAATATACATATCCCAAAAGTGAACCCTACTATAAACTATGGACTTTGGGTGACAATGATGTGTGCATATAGGTTCATCTGTTGTAACAAGTGTGCCATGGAAGTGGAGGGAGGATGTTGATGGTAGGGGAGGCTGTGCATATGTGGGGGACATTAAGTATATGGAAAGTCTCTGTCTCTTCTGTTAAATTTGCTGCAAACCTAAAATAACTTTAAATTTAAAAATAATAGAAATTTAATAGCTTGGTATTGGCATAAAGACAAACATAGAGACTAAGGGAGGTAGAAAAAACCTTAAAAAATAAGTTTTTATATTTATGGTCAAATATTTTTGACAAGGATAAAATGACTATTCAATAGGAAAGTGTGGTCTTTTCAGTAGTCAGTATTAGGAAAACAGAATTTCCACATGCGAAAAAATTCAGTTAAAACCTTACCCTACATCATATACAAAATACTAACTGAAAATAGATCAAATATTTAATCATAAGAGCTTCATGGTATTGGATGTGGCAATGCTTTCTTGAAACGACACCCAAAGCCCAAAGACAAAAGAACAAATAAATTAATTGAACTTCCATGAAAATAATAATCTTTTTGCAGAGGACATGAGCAAAAGAACAAAAGGGCAACCCATGAAATGGAATGGAAGAAAACATTTGAAAGCCCATATATGAAAACCCATATAGCTGATATTTGGATATATTAAAACTTCTACAACTCAGTAACAACAACAAAAAAAAGAAAAAACAACAACTAAAAAATGGGCAGAGGACTTAAATAGACATATCTTCAAAGACACACAGATGGCTAATAAGCACATGAAAAGGGGAACTGACATCACCAACCATTAGGAAAATGCAAATCCAAACCACAGTGAGATACCACTTCACATCCATTAGGATGACTATTATAAAAATAATAAGGAAATAACAAGTGTTGATGAGGACATAGAGAAATTGGAACCCTTGTGCATTGGGAATGCAAAAAGCCACTGTGGAAAATGAAAGGACTGCATGATTCAGCAATTCTCCTTCTGGGCAGATACCCAAAAGAATTGAAATCAAGCAGATATTGGTACACAAATGTTCGTAGCAGCCTCCTTCACAACAGCCTGGGGGGGAGGGGGGACCACCTGAGTGTTCATAGGCTGTCCTTCAGCGGAGCAGCAAATGGTAGTGTAGAACAGGCTGTGATATCACTCAGCAGCAAGAAGCGCTGAAATTTCAACACCTGTGACAACGTGCAGCCTGATGGACTTGAGACCCAGAAGGAGCGGATGGCACAACTCCAAGTACGCAAGGGACGGGCCCAAGCAGGCCTCGCCCTCAGAAGGTGGCTGTGAGACAGAGGTGCAGGGAGGGAAGATCAGGAGTCTCTCCATCTGGAAAGACTGAAAACAGCTCTGCAGATGGAGGGCGGTGATGGTCATACAGTGTGAAGATGCTGGACGCCACAGGACTGGAAGCTGGTGACCAGGGAAGATGGTACGGTTCCCAGGGTGCTATTTGACCACAGTAAAACAGTAAGTGGAGGCCTTGTGCTCAAGCCTCTTGAGGCTGGAGCTCTCTGAGCCTGGCAGGCTGCCTGCAAATGGGGCAAATGCTTCCCAGACTCCCCGCTCCCCATGGTGCTCAGATCCCCATCCTCGTCTCACCCAGGTGCTAAACCAGGGCATACTCTTCCCTTTGTTCTCTTCCTTTTGGGAGAAGCACTGGAAAAGACCTCAGCATCATGGGCTCATCTCTGTCACCCACTTTGAGCTCTTAGACCGCCCCCACCGCTCTGCCTGAGGCCTAGGGAGGTGACATGTAGAGCAGACGGCAGGTGACTGTGTGAGGCCCCGGATCCTCTGACTCAGCCTGAGACCCGCTGTCTCCCAAGGAGATGACAGGTGCCACCTGGATCCCAGGCCCAGCACCTTGCCGCACACACTGGTCTGGGCCAGGGGGCCACAGCTCGACCTGGTCACACGCGAGCTACCTTGACTGACCCACCCTCATTCTTCACCACGCAGGAGCTCCTCCCTCAGTGTAGACAGTGGCAGGACCCCACATCGTCCCTCTTGCCCAGCAGCAGGCCCGAGGCAAGCGGGCAAGGAAGCCAGGCCCAGGTGAGAAGGGAGCCGATCGATGTCTTTGAGGCTGTGGGCCCTTCAGGAACTGGCGTGCGAGTGACTCTGAAGGGGCCGAAAGAGCAAGTTTGCACAGCCCAGCGGATTTTCCAAAATGGCATTTCACAGCGAGCGCGGGTGGGAGCAGAGTTCACATCGCCTTGCTCTGGAAACAACTTCCTCCATAAAGCTCCGGGAGCTGCACAGCAAAGAGACGGCTTAGCTGTGCGCAGGACAGCCTGTGTGCGGTGCAGGAGCATGACATCTGCAGGGTGGCGCTAAAGGAGCCATGGGAGCTCTCGGGGGAGGGAGGGGCGCACTGTGCCTGGTCGAGGAAGATCCTGGCTCCAGTCCCGCCTGTCGCACCCCACCTGGCAACCTGGCCACCCACCAATGTCCCTGAAGCCTCAGCTGCCAGCTTAGAGAAAGGGAAACAGCAGCAAGAGTCCTCCTGCCAGGGGAAGCGCCTGGGGCCCACGTTTAATGGCTAGTCCAAGGCAGTCACCTCAGTGAGGAGCTGCAGTTAAAAAACGATGCCAACCAAAGCCTCAGCATCTCCAGCTCTTGATTAAGCACCCAAGGTGCATCTGCACTTGGGAATCCTTCCTGCTGCCCCAGGTGGAGCTCATGGATCACTCACTCGCGCTCCCCCAACTCTGTGGGGGCCTTGTGGTACAGTCACAGCCTTGTGGGCATGAGTGTTCACATGCTGCCTCCCACCACCAGGAGTGGAGCACCGCAGGGTGGGGTCGTTTATTCTCCCTTCCCCCCATCTGTGCCAGGCAGGTGATGACATCGGCTGGAACTCAGACGCTTGTGCCAACTTCTCCATATTGTCACAGGCTTGGTCAACATGACCCATTGCCACCCCTGAAGGGACAAGAGGTCACATCCGGTATTAGGATGGCTTTATAAAAAGATGGTCTCCCACCTTCCT
>PVHY01011423.1:0-41428 GCA_004024945.1 Uropsilus gracilis
TTTTTTTTTTTTTTTTTTTTTTTTTTTTTTTTTTTTTTTTTTTTTTTTTTTTTTTTTTTTTTTTTTTTTTTTTTTTTTTTTTTTTTTTTTTTTTTTTTTTTTTTTTTTTTTTTTTTTTTTTTTTTTTTTTTTTTTTTTTTTTTTTTTTTTTTTTTTTTTTTTTTTTGAGACTAGGTCTTGCTATTTTTGCCTGTGGAACAGCAGGCTCATGTTGCCTGGGGTACCACAGACTCAAGCAATCCCCAGCCTCAGCTTCTCAGGTAGCTGGGATTACAGGCATGCACCACCATGCCCAGCTATATATTTTTGGATCTAGGTCTCACTATGTGCCCCTGGTGGGACTCGAACCGCAATCCCTGGCCCTGGCTGGGGCTTCCTAGGCTGCCGCTTACAGGCATGTGCCACCATGCCTGGTCCTTCAGTCATCTTTATGCTGCTTAAAATCTGACATTCCATGCAGGTCACTGAAACAACCACTTCCCACGTGGATGCTTTATTGTTTCTTATTAGTAATATTGGTAAAAAAGTTACCTCAGGATAATTTTAATATGTATTTTTCAAGTGAAGCTAGGCACCTTAGTAGTTTAAAACTCATTTTGATCTTCTTATCTGAGCATATCTTTTGTCCAATTTTTGTACTGGTCTACTGATCATTTTTATATCGATTTACCTGTATCTTTGTCCTTTTTATACAATGAGCATGCTTGGGGGGGTGGGCAATAAGAAAATACAACGTAAAGTTCCTTTTAATAAAAAGGTGCTTAAATTTTTTTCATGTGGTTTCCAGTATCAGGAAATGATAAGGCCTATGGTAGCAAGTTTTTACAATAGCTTTCAGGAACTCCTTTTTACTTCTCTTTGTGGTGAAACTTATATAACTAACAGAGTGTGAGCTTAAAAGCCTAAAAGTAACCTGTGCTGCCTATTTCCTGACCAGGGGCCTATGAAAAAAATCACAAACTCAAATCTGTAAAGAGACTTGTGGCTCTATTTTAGGCATCACTTCATTGAATCTTCTAATGGCCCTGCAAAGCTGATACATAATGACAATGATCCTCATTTTACAGATTTTGAACCTGAGGCTTTGAAAGGTAAAGTATCATAAAAAAGGCTATATTTAAAAGTCAGCTAAAAGAAGACTTCAGTTCATGAACTCAGGTTCCTACAATTAGTAACTAGCAAAACCATGGCTTTGGCCCAGGTGCTCATCCTGTGGGAACAAGTGAGGATCATTATCACTTAACGTGGTCAGGGGAGGGCAAGTGGTTTCTGCTTTCCGGAGACTGCAGGCCAGGCCTTTGATAGGCTAGTGCTGGGCAGACTTTGTGGGGGTGTTAGAGCCTAAGATCTATCTATGCTCACCTTTGGCAGCAGTCAGCATGGTGGAGGCCAGTTCACACTGCTGTGATTCCAAATGTCCAAGCGTGAACCAGCGAGGATAACGGCTGGGCACCACAGACACCATATGGTGAGGGTGGGATGTGTCGCCTGTAGTAGTTGAGTTTTCTAGAACAGGTAACCTAGAAGATCCAGGGAGAGTCATCAGCCATCATCCAGACACTTGCCATTCTGAGCCACTTGTTCCTTAGAACTTGTTCTTTAGAGAAGCTTGTTCTTTGCTGGGAAGGAACTGGGTGGGAGAGGATTAACTAAGCTTTGAAGGTTTTCAAACCTAGAGTGAAGTAACTCTATGTGAGGTGAGTGGGCACTTGTAGAACTGAAGATGAACAGTTTTTACTAAAAATGGAATTTAAAGGCAGTTCAAGAGTCATAAGATTATTTTTTTCAAGAATAAGAAATAGATACCAAGACATTCTCAGCAATTCTTTTCTGGTTGAACTGAGGGGTTCTCTCAACCTTGTGATATAACTAAAATTCTTCTTCTATATGTCACATTCTAGAGGTTAACCTGCCTAAATCAAAGAATCTCTTCTAATTTGGAAACAGGAAGTCCAAAGTTTAATTGTTCCCAAGTCTTGGTAGAAACAAAATTATTTCTACTCTTCCAGATGCATTTGGTGACCTGAGCCTGAGAACAATAACTTATGATAATGGTTATAAATTATGGAAAGGTTCAGACATCTTTGTAGGCAGCCTACCTTAGCCAGAACAGGAAGACTTAGATTGTGGGTGCTTCATTTCTTAAAAACCCAGAGGATTCTTCAGAAAGCCCACCAAGAGTATACAGCCAAGGAGCCAAGTAGTAGGTTAACATCAAGGCATCCCAGATGGGAAGCCTAGGCCACAAGAAAATATCTGATGCACTTTAGGTCAGGTGGTAAGTTTAACAGAATTAGATTTTTAAAAAAGGGAAGAGGAGAAAGTGAGATACACAAAAAGGAATTTTGGAGACTTCTTATTTGGTGAAGGCAGTTGGACTGACTGGGAAAGGGTTACCCACCTCATGGCACGTAAGGCTAATTTATAGGACAGGTCTGGATCATGAGGCAGCAGAGCTGAGAACAAATACTTGGCAAAAGTATGCATGGGAACACTTTCTCGGTGGATGACTTCTCCCAGACCACTGAAGGGGCCTCCTGTAGGAAAAAGATAATCCAGCCAGTTATTTATCTTTATGCTACTATTTACCAGCTTAGACTTGATTACCTTAGAATTCTGCATGTATTTTCTAGCTATGGGAACCTTCACTACATTTTAAATGTCAAAAATGATTTATACTTAGTTGTTAGAAAGGGGAATCTAGAGTCACAGGCCAAAGACACTGTGACAATAGCCCGGGATTGACTTACCTTCCAGGAGTAAGATACACTGTTTCTGCAGTGTTTGCACTAGTTCATTGTCCAGCTGCAGTTCCTGGAGTCGACTCAGGAGCTGCTCCTCATTACGGCACACCTTGTCCTGAGCATAGAGGCCTTCAGGCATCACCCTCTGTTGACCCATCCCCATCAGAGCAACTTCCAGGGCTAATGACAGGTAGGACTCACTGCTGTTTGGGCAGTCTGCAGCCACAGGTACATGCTGATACACAGGGGGTCTGCTTTCATTCACATCTGAGGGCAACAGGGCATGAGATTCCTTAGGTGAGGCTCATGTGTCCTTCTGTTTCTCTTTCCCTCCCACTTGTCAATCTGTTGACAGGTTGGTCAACAGATATCAAAGGGAAGGTAAGTCAAAGCCCCAGATCAGTAAAGAAAATACGCTGAATAAAGGTTACAAAGATAGATTGCCAGCTCTTTTCTAATATAGGAAATGATTAGGCCAGTAGGGGGAAGTATAAAATCGTATACTTATCTTTTTCTAGCATATTATGTAATATAATTATCTATTTTTTTTATATTTGTCTCTGTCACTTGAACGTGAACACCTTAAAGGAAAGAGACTATTTTATTGTCCTAAGTATCTCCAAGACCTGATGTGTAAAGCATAAGCGGATGTCATTGTTAATAAATTCAAGTGCTACATCAGATTTTCAGAATGCATACAGATGAAAGAGACCAAAATGATTCTCTTTGTAGGGGATCAGAGGATCTCTTCCAAAGAAAGCTTCATCTATCCAGTTAAGCTATTACTTTTATAACACTTGCAACCCCATGTTATCATTACTTAATACGATTTACCTTTGGGCTTAAAGTGTCAGGAAAAGATCACAGATTTAAAAGTCAAAATCTTGGTTCCCCCCCCCCCCGCCCCATGCATCTGGTAAATATTTATGGAAGATTATTGAATTCAAGGAGATGTAGTAATAAACACTCACTTGTAAATAAATTGTAATACAATTTGCTAAATACTATAATAAATGTACACAATACAGTGATGGCATAATGGAGGAAAAAACTATACTTCTGTCTAGTTCTTGTTTTAAAGTACTAAATTTCTTCCCTTCTATTTCTCATTTGTTAAACTGGTACAGGAGAATGTTCAAAGAAAATGTGAGAGTATTACACAATGGCAGAGGGTACACCTGCTCTTGATGGGTGTTCTTTCCCATTTCCAGATTGTTATGGGAAACTGGTCCCTGACCTCTTAAATTCTAGCCCTTCTTACTCCTCTTGGATACTCTTTAAGCATTCCTAGCAGGGAAATAAGAGACGCAAAGGAAGGTTGGCAAGGTAAAAGGAAGAAGCAGGACAGAGCTAGTTCATAAGGTAGATAAAACAAAATGGGAGAGAGGAAGACAAGAAGGGGTAGATACAGTTTAGATAAATGAAAAAAGGTTACAGGAGAGAGGCAGTCTGGAGTCTAGCAGGGAGACAGGGTTACCAAGGACACTTCTGGCTTGCCTCAGGCTGACCCCTATACCTGACACTTCCAGGTAGCCATCATCGTTCAGACGGCAGGCTTCAGTCAAAGTGAGAAACAGGCAGCCAATGGGATCCAAGGGGTGACCCACCCAGCCTTCCAGATTTGTGATGGTTGTGGTTCCTCTCTGCAACAGTTCTTAGGAGAAAACAGGTCAAATTTTAGAAAATGATACATATTGCTCTCTGTCCCCACCTCCTCATCAGAATCTCTTGGCCTTAGTCTGAGACACAAAGAGAAGCTTCTCTAGTTATTTTGCCTTGAGTTTTAGGACTAGGTATAAGGTCATCAACCAGCAGTAAGATCACATGGTCTGCATTCAAGCTGCCTACTGGCAGATACAGTCTTATGGTTTTAAATGGGTCTTTGCTTACCAGACCTTAGTGGGCCTTTCAATTGCTCTATGAGAGAGATGGCCACATCATTCCCATTTTCCAGGTAAAAAAACTGAGACCCGACCCATAGAGGTAAAATGGGGCACTCCACACAGCAGGTAGAATGACTTGGAGTCCCTTACCACCTGCTACACCATGAAACTTAATAAACATTAATACTAGATTTTGTAACCCTTAAGGATCCTCATCAGCCTCAGTCTAACAGGTTAACATGACACCTAATCATTATACCTTTCTTCTGATGCTTGTAGATTTCCAGCTGCCGTTGCTGCTGTAACCTTAGGGTATTGATAATAGCCACTGTGAGTCTGAGGGCCTCTTTTGGATAACCATGCGAACGCAGGGCATCAACCCGAGCACAGGCTGTAGGCACATGCTCTATCAGATGAGAAAGAAACATTTTGGTTGAGTCACATTTTTTTAATCATGCTTGACAAAGTAATGTGTGTTGAGTTCCTCAAATTCAGCCTAACATCCAGTGTGTACTAGGGACAGTGTTTGGTGTTTTAAGGATATAAAATTGGATAAGTAATAGACTCTACTTTAAATAACTATCTTGTAGCCACAGTGTATATGATGTAGAAAGGGACATACAAGGAGAATAATAAAATGTAATGCCTCTTTGTGAACATGACCTATGGGAACCCAGTGGAAGCCGCAACTAACTGCCTAAAGAGAAAGGCCTCATTCATTTCCCTTAAGTTTTCTGTAAGGGATATATTAGATGACATACAGGTGGTATGTTGGACAAAGAAAGCACAAAGATGATTAAGAAATGGTCTCTTCCCTCACAAATAATACATAAACAGATTATTTAAAAACAGCTAAAAAGAAATGACACAATAGAAATAAACAGAGAAAATAAGATTTGAGCTGTACCTTATAAGACAACCAAGATTTATAGGCAGACAAACATTCCTGGCAAAGGAAACACATTAGCAAAGACATATAAATAAAAACATAAAAAGTATATTAATATCTTTAGAGTATGGAAATTAAGTTATGTAGTTAGCAATAACTTGAAGTTATAGCTTGCAACATAAACACTTTTGAATGCCATACTAAGGAGTTTGGACTTGCCTTAAAAGATAATGGAGAACTACCAAAAGTTTATAAGTGAGCAAAGACTATAATGAGACTTATGGTATATATTGTGATTTCTTTTAGTGATAACATTACAATTATAGAATTGCAGATATTTCAAACTATAAAATAAGCAAATATAAAATAAAATATAAGCAAAACATAAAATAAAAATCAAAGATAACTGTTATTTCTAGTTTCTTGTCAAGACTTTTCTACTCAATTTTAATAAAATGAAATATTGTAATTATTGTTTTGAAACTGGGTTTCTCCATTTCATACATTGATTTTTCATATCATTAAATATTCTTCTGTAACATTTAAAATGATTACATACAAATTCTACTGAGTATGTATTCTATCTACTGAGTTAATCAATTATCCTATTGTCAAATATTTAGATTGTTTCCAATTTTTCTCATATGCATACTATTACATTTATGTTTTAACAATCTTATGGATATGCATATTGTTTATTAATTATTGCTCAGCATAAATTCTTAAACATGAAATTCCAGAATCAAAGAATATGAATCTATTTAAAGGTTTTTGATAAATGTCGATAAACCCTTTAGAAAGCCTGCTCAACATTTTACATTCTGACTAATAATACATGAGAATATCTATCTCCATGCTACCTCTCCCACACTACAAATGAATTATCTTTATTTTTAAAATTCTTGACCATTTGACAATCAAAAAAATGCTAATTTAGTGCTGTTTGTTCTACATCTTTGTTTCTTAATAAGGTATGTATTTTTTCACATGCTTGTTAGATATATAATTAGAGGGAAATTATCAATGGGAACTTTAGGTAGTCAGTCAGACTGAGTTTGGCAAAGGCCCTCAAGAGAGACACAGAGACAAATACAGATTCAGCAAAATCTTGAGAAAGTCAAAGATATGGAGTGAGAGATAATGATAGGAACTTAGAAGCAAACAAAAAAATGTGTGTTGTAGTAAGATTCAGAAATTAAAATTGAAACAAAAAGACCATCTATTTTAGAATAAACATCTGTGATAAAGTTAAGAATAGATTGATAGAAGGTCAGAGGAAGGTTTAAATTCATGATGGAGCAACTTATTCTGTTATGGTGAAGGAAGGAAGGTGGGAAGGAGGAAAGGAAGACAGTTTGATGACAAATGAAGATTGTGCTCTAGCTACTAGCACATTACACAGGGTAATTTAGGTTTCAAACCTTGTGCCTTTTTAGCAAAACATATAATTTCAGAGTAGATTATAGTGTTGCTCAGTACCGTTGACTAAGAAAGTCTGTGAACTGATGTCTAATGGCTTTGTTAGTATTCTTTGAAATTTATTAACTTCTTTCCTCTCCCAAATTTAGGAAACAACATAAATTCTTCTGTTTGAGGTTACTGTTCCTCAACTGAATATATATATATATATATAAACAGCTCAGGTTTCATGTAAATACTCTATGACTCTAGTCCAGGTTCCCAAATATTGGTATGAACGTTGTCCAAATTGCAGTTATGTTATGGATACCAACATAGGTGGATCATTCGGGTTTAGAATTAAGTGAGATTGGGATCTGAAATTCTCAGTGTAGTGTACACTTACCAAGCCATAGTGGCTGGCCTCGGGAATTAAAGAGTAGTCTCTCACTTTCCCGCTGGCAGGCAGGAGCTGTATATATATCGCTGCTCATTATTCGCTGTAAGTGACTGTCCTGCCAGTGCAATTCACGGCCCTCAATGGCTCTAGTAAACACTGTTCGTCTTGGTCTGGATAAGGAGTCTGAGGAAGAAAGAAATGTAGCTGTCAATGATGAGTAATCTTAAGTTTTACCTCCTGGTTCTTCTTCAGGATGGGAAGATGGACAGAAGAATAGGGTGGTTTAATGATAACAGTGATTTTGCCATCTGGGTGTCTATTATGTTGCCTCTTTATAGGATAGTTTTTAGTGTGTTTGTGCCACTTACGGGAAGAATTTTTCTACAGAGAGCTATGGTTGTTTTTCTACTTCTACAGAAAACATTCTGAAGGTAAATTTCTTTGAGAAACCAGAGCTACATTAAAGTTGTTCAATTATGAAGATATAAACCATTTCTATAGAAGTAAGAAGAAACAACTAAGTAATTTCCCTGATCAACCCACACTTGACTTATTTACAACATAATCCTTATTACTTATATGAAATTCATATTAAAAGCAGAAAAGGAAAGGAAGTCCTGTACTTTTTGGTACTTTTATCACACTGATATCTACAGGTCTATAGCCTTGTCCACCAATAAGAAAAATGATGCTGACAAATGATTGACTTGTTTTCTTATTGGAAAACAATGTCATCTTGCTTCAGGATAACTTGCAAGGGAATCAGAACAGCAGACAAAGTAGTTAACTTTTTTTTTTTGTGTGTGTGTGTGTGTGTGTGTGTGTGTGTTTATGGTATAGTAATACTATTTTATTTTACTATTATTTTTACTTTTTATTGTTTGCACTTATATATCTAAACACATATATATATTGCATCATTGTCTACCCTGATGCTCTCCCATCACCTTATCACCTGTGCACCACCTTCATCTTTTGTGCCCTCCTCTGCAAAGTAGCTAATTTCTTAAAAGTGGTGTGTAGGAAGACTAAATGGATGATAAACTGTCATAAACTATAGAAGACTATAGAAGAACTCATGAAAATGACATTTGAGGAAAAAAAGGAACCATCAAGGATCATATAACTGACTCTATACCAGATAAAGGATGGCTGAAACTATTTTGATATTAAGAATTGAAGTACTTATATAGATATATCTCTTCAGGCTGGGCATGGTGACATGCACCTTTAATCCCAGGCTAAGAAGGGATGCCAAGGCTAGGAATTGCTTGAGTTTGCGGGTTTGAGACTACCCCAGGCAACATAGCGAGACCTAGTCTCAAAAAATAGCTGGGTGCAGTGGCGTATGCCTGTAATCTCAACTACCTAGGAGGCTGAGGCTGAGGCTGGGGATCGCTTGAGTTCATGGGACTGGGATTACCCTGGGCAACATAGCAAGATCTACTCTCAATAAAAAGAAAAGAAAAGATACATCTCTCCAAAACTTGGTATGTTCCATAGATTATGGGTTCCAAAAATTAAATCAGAATAACTTGGCAGTTACTGAGTTTGTTTCTTCTTCATGCTGCCCCTCAATGGAAGTACACTGACTCTTCTACTGGCTGCAGTTAAGTCACTCTCCTGCTGAAATGAGAATCGGTACCATGAGGCCACTCAACCAACAGTGGGGTTAGAGTCACAACATTTTTATAATTCATCCGATCAGCAAATAATAAGTGCTTACTAATGATCTCTAATAAGGTAAAGTTCAAACCTACAGAAATTGAAGGGCATATGTCCTTTGACATATACATTTTACATGTACAAAATATATGTCCCTTAGACATAATCAAGGGAAGAACATTCCAGGCAAAAAGAATAGCAAATGTTAAGATCCTGAGATGGAAACACATCTGGAGACTATGTGGGCAATGAGGAAGTCTGTATAGCTGGAATGGAATTAGCAATCATAGGAGATGAGTTTAGGGAGACACCAGGTAGTTAAGATTATGGAGAACCTACAGATCATTACTGAAAGACAACTTTATTTGGGTAAGGTGAAAAGTCACTGGAGGCCTTGAGGTGTTGAAGGTATGTGGCATGATTTGCATTTTAAAAGGGTAACTGGCAAAAGTATTGAGATCAGTCTATAAGCAGAATGGTAGAAACAGGAGTAATCAGAGAGTCACTGTAATAATTTGTGAAAGAAGACAGTAACTTGACCAGAGCAATAAGCATGGAAGTGAGGAGAGCAGGTAGATTCTTGATACATTCTGAAAATAAAGGCAAAATTATTTGCTTATGGATTTGATTTGGTATGAGAGAAAAAGAAAAGAATCAAGAATGACTCTAAGATTTTTAGGGTACATATGGAGATAGGAAAGATGGTAGATGAACAGTTTCGGATGGAACTTCAGGGGTAAGAAAGCCTCCTGAGATGCCTATTGATATCTAAATGAAGATACTGAAATGACAGTTGAACATACCAATCTGGAGTTTAGAGGGAAAATTTGGTCAGGAGATAGAAGTTTGGGGGCTGTTAGTTGATAGATGATTATTAAAACAATGCGCTATCTAATGCAATATCCTTTAGGCTGGGAAGTAGGACTGAGACAATAAAGGAGACAGAGAAGGAAAAGGTCAAAGAAGTAAGAAAACCAAGAGAGTACTGTCTTAGAAATAAGAAAGCAGTATTTCAATGAGAGAGAGACCCACTATGACAAAATACTGCTGAGAATGAAAGCTGGCACTAAGAAAATGAGGACACTAGCTATCTGCTAAATAAAAATTTGAGGAAAACAAAAGGCAATTATCAGGACTTTTTTTGAAGCTACTTTGTGTTTGCCTTCCATCCTTCCCTGGAGAAAGGTCTTCTGAACTAAAATCAACCTCAACTGAGGCCAAGATTCATTAGTTATGAAGAACTTGAAGTATAAAGAGGATTCATTCAGAGGTCTCTAGGAATTTATGCTGGACACTGTAAGGACAGCTTAGATGTGGGAAAGGACAGAATTCCAAATGTCAAGGTTAAAAATCTTATTTTTTTGTAAAATAGATAAAAAAATTCTTAGATATCAAAAGCTTGGCATTTTCAGATAAATAAAAGTTTAGGTTCTTATTTAGGATGACAACTCTGACAGCAAAAAAAGTTGTTCAGTCACCTTTGTTCTAAGAATTTACATTCTGACTTTTTTGGGGTTTGAGATACAAAAACCTTAAAAGGATTTCTGGCTCACCTGGGCTGTGACTGGCATTCTGGGGAAGTGCATTGGTGATGTTTGGCAGCTCATGTCCATAGTTCCCATCCTCCAGGGGACAGACATCCAGATCACTCCACTTCTGTAGTTGTTGGAGCCAACAGGATTTTTCTTCCACTTTGCAGTGTGGATTTAAAATGATGCATACCCATAAGGCCCCTGGAAGATAAAGTAACCTCTAGTCTTGGTATCTCTTCTTTGATGTATACATAAGTCATGCTTCAGTTTACTCTTTTCTTCCATTTGTGGTTGGCAAGAAGTGTTCCAAAACATCAGCTTTTCTGAGTGTAAAGAAACATACCTGCTAAAAATTTCAGTGCTGGATTAGTGTTATTTCCCAAAGTTTTCTTATAGGAGATAAACTACCTTTATCTGTGTGTACCTGTGATGATGACCATGACAGAGTTGGGTTTGAGTTCCAAGCTCAAATCTGCAGTCCAAAAGATATTTATGAGAACTTTCTATGTTCAAGGTTTTGTGCTGGAGAATAAGACCCTGTTCTTCCCTTTGAGGAGCTATATCTAGTGGGGGAAACAGATAAATAATGTTGAATATGATAAATGTTAAGATGTTAAATGTTAAGATGAAAATGTGTATAGGTACAATAGAAGCAGAGAGGAAGGATACTTAGTGCAAAGACAGAGGTGAGAAGGGAAGAGCTCAGAAAAGGTCTCAATTTTAATTAGCTAACTTTGGACTTTCTGAGCTTCAAATCCTTCAGTTATAGAACTAAGGTCATAAGCAAAATCTGCTTCATAAGGATAATGTGAGAAATAATGAGACCACATTTGTAAAGGGCCTAGCATATTACTTAGTACACAGTAAAATTTCAGCATTTTCTTTTTCCAGGGAAAAAGACTTATTTGGACTTGGATTCTGACCCTGCTGATCAAATGGATTGCCTTAAAATTATCACATTCTTGCTGGGCACAATGGTGCGTGCTTGTAAGCGACAGCTTATGGAGTCGCAGCGGGGTCTGAGGATCACAGCTTGAGTCCTGCCCAAGACTCCCACAGCACAGTGAGATCTAGTCCCAAAAAATAGCTGGGCATGGTGGCACACACTTATAATCCTAAAAATTTCAGTGCTGGAACTACCTGGGAAACTGAAGCTACCTGGGAAGCTGAAACTGAGTGCTGGAAGCTACCTGGGAAACTGAGGCTGGGGATTGCTTGAGTCCGTGGTACCATGGGCAACATGAGCCAAAAGTAGCGAGACCTAGTTTCAAAAAAAAAAAAAAACTATCACAGTCTTGGGTCTTCTCTATTACTGTTCCAGAGATCACATATTCCATAATGCCAAAATATATTGGTTTTTGTTTCTTTTTTGGGGGTGGGACCATATTTTAAAGAAAACCACTTCTTTTCAAGGTTGAATGTATGGCTGAGCCAGATACAGTCTTAATCTCAAGTCAGCAGTAAACTTGGTTACAAAGTGTCTTGTTAAACAGTCTCTGAGATGGTACAAATATGGTCTCATTTAATTCTCACATTATCTGTACTTCCAGGCACCTTAATGTCCAACAGAAATGTTTTGAAAGGACATTTTAGCCTCTTTTTTCGGATAGCAACTGAAGATGATGAAAATTCATTTCTACTGATTCAACTTTATTTTTAAAACCAAGAATTAAAACTACACTATGTAGTATAATCTGTAATATTATATTAGTATATTGTAACGGTGATTCTTAAGGGGATGGATTACAGTTAGGAATTAATTATGACTATAATTAAGCATGGTAAGTGCTATGGACATACAGAAAGTCCTATAAGAGTATATTTGATGGAACAATTAACTGCATATGTATTCAGGGAAAGCTACATAAAGGAAATGACATTTGAGTTTGGCCTTGAAGAACAAACATGAGTTACTATGCATGTATACCACTACTCTCTCCTGAAACCTCACTAAAATGAAAGTCAATGAATAAAAACAGGCATAAATTCACATAGAAACAGAAAGGGATAGAGAAAAGAGAACAGACACAGAATTTAAGAATCTGGAAAGTGTATGAGTGATAATTTAGCAAAACAAAGTTGAAACTTCCATCAATAGTTAGGAAACCCCCAATTTAGAATGATTCATGTTGTATAACCCCATTGAAAGTAGGGATGAAAAACAGTAATACTGATTATCAAAAAGCTATCAAAGGTCTAATGCTCCTAGATTCCTCCTCTATTTAAGGTACTTTGCCTTCCTGGAAGAACACCAGAACTTTATTCACTAGATAGATGATTCAGAGGGGCTCTGGTTTGGGAACACAAAACACACACTGATTGTAGGATTTCCATACTGAAAACTGAGGAATTAAAGGAAGATAAAATATTGAACAAAGGGATACTCATTCAACTCTTTCTCTACTTGATTCTCAGAAAATTGGGATGGGCTTACAACCCAGCAATAATAGACTGAAAGATTAATCACTGGGGAAACTATTCAGTCCAAGGTGAAAAAATACTATGGACACTAATAGGGTTTTTCAATGAAAAAGTCCCTGTGAGATGATCCTAAATTTAGTTGGCTAGGTGACAAGACTACACACACACACACACACACACACAAGACTTACTTTTAGCTTTTAAGTGTTTTACTAATATGTGGAATATAGAGGGGGAAAAAAGGTCATGCTGCCTAAGCAATAACAAACTCTAGAAACTTGACATTAGTGTTGATGTTTCTAGAGGAGGGGAAGGAAGGATAGCAAAGTAGGGAGGAAGTAAAGTAGGGTGGAGGACTATGGGTGTCTTGATGATGGGCATGGTGTGGTAACACATACCTGAAGAGGTTGATCCTATACCTCTAAATCATATACAACCACTGAATGTATAAACAGAAAACAAAAACAAAAACAAACAAAACCCCAAACACCAAAAACTAAGGGAAAAAATGAGGACACAGTGAGACAGGCTGTGAACCTTGACTTAAGAACAAAGCTTCTGGTCACCTGATCTTGGGCTTCCCAGCTGCCATCATTATGAGAAATAAACTTCTGCTGTCTATAAGTCACCCTGTCTATGGTATTTTGTTGTGGCAGTCCTAACAGACTAAAGATGGAAATTGGAACCAAGAATGGGGTACTACTATGACAAATACCTAAAATGTGGAAGTATTATTGGAACTTAGTTCAAGGGTAGAGACTGGGAAGAGTTTTGAGCTACAGGCTAGAAAACATCTATTCTGCCATGAATGGATCTTAAAGATGACTTTGATAAGATCCCAGAAGAAAAAAGGAAAGTAGTAGAGAAAGTCTCAGTCTTCTTAGAGACTACTAAGTAATTCTGCACAGAAAGTGGAAGAAATATGAACTCCAATTTTTTCACCTGGTTCCCTCAGGGGCCAGGCCACCTATATACCCCTGGAGGTATATATCTGCCTTCCCCTTGCAGACCCCACTGGCATGGGAGCAGGAGGTTGGTGGGTTCCCCATCTCATCTCAGAATGGGCAGGGAGTGGCTTTCAGGGGACCTGGACAGTCATAAGTGATGAGCCAGAATCGAGGGGTTAGAGAGTCCTACATTTCTACCTGGTTTGGGGGCCAGAACACCTATACCCCTGGAGGCTCTGCCTTCCCCTTGCAGACCCCACTGGCATGGGAAGGGGGCTGCTGGGCATGCCGGCCAACAGCAGGGGTTAGGGAAATGGGGTTTGGGGAAGGGAGGTCACCTCCTCTGGATGGCTCCAAATCCAGTCAATCCTCTCCAGAAACAACAAAATCACTAAATGACCAGCAGATACACATGAAGATGGCGGTAAGGAGAAAAAACTAAGACCTAGGACAAACAAACATGTCAGATCCAGGGGACACAGTGCTATGAGACTAACTACAATGACAAACTGTCTTAGAAATACACCTATGAGATTCTCACAGATGGGAATGGAATTTCCAGTTCAGAGATGCCATCAGTGCAACCTAAGCACCCCTTCCATTTCATAGGGAGAGGAAAGACAGGGCAGTGGCCCCATAATGAGTCTGACCAACCATCCGCCCATGCCTATCCTGATTAAGAACTTCGTATGCGGATATTGGCTGGGAGAAACACTCCCAATACCAGAGACTGAACTATAAAGCAAAGAAGAAGCAAAACATGATAGAAACTGGGTCAGAGAAGATGACCAGTAAAAAGGAGGAGGCATTGAAAGGATATAAACATACATGAACTGGTTACCTGAAAACTAAGTACAGGCCACTGTGTCCCAGGAAAACATGTCTACACCTGGCAAAAGGAAAGAAAAGGAAGAATCCAATGGACTAAAAGTTGACTAATAACTGGCAGTGAAAGAAATGATGGAGTGACCAGAGGTGGGGAAAGGGGAAGGGGAGGGTGGAGGAATACCCAAAGGGCAAGAAAAAAAGAAATGTAAACAAATCTTTATATAATCTTTAAAAAACTACAAAAAAAATAAGATGGTTTATAAATAATAGGGGGCAGTAGAACCTTGGGGTAGACAATGATGTAATATATAGATATGTACATATATATGCAATCAATTTTTTTAAATGCAAATCTTAAAAAAATATGAACTCCATTTTGATGAAATCTTAGCCAGAGATGAGGAATATGTCATTGGAAACTGGCAAGAACTTGACTGAACTGTGATTGTGTCCTAGTATTTTGTGGAAGGTCAACATTGTGAGTGATAAGATTGGGTGAAGACATAACTAAGCATAAGTGTTGAAAAGGGAGCTTATAATAAAATGCAAGAGGAGAGACATTATTTAAAGGCAGAATTATTAATCAAAAGAGAAAGCAGAACATAAAGATTTGGAACATTCTCAGTCTATCCAACTTGAAAATGAGAAAGCATGTTTGGGAAAGAGTACTATGGACGAAATCCCTAGAGAGGTAAATCTTCATCTTTCATTGTAGAAAGAAAGACAAAAGATTATATCTGAAACTTAAAGTTTAAGAATGTGGAAGATATTAGAAAAAGCAGCTACAAATTAAAAGTATTTTTGAGAAGTGGGAATTGGCATTGTGAAGGAATAGGGCAAGGGAAAACTTTATTAAAAGTCTGTAGGATTATCTGACTTTTAACTTGTATATATATATATTACTTTATTTCAAAGAAGATTAAGACAGATAGTTCTTTTGGAAGCAACGGAAGGAAGATATATACTCAAACAAGGGATAACTAAGGTAAAGATGCACTCAGGAGTCATTTTGTCCTTTTGAATAGTTAGTCTATCGAATGTTTTTTCCTTCTGGTAGAAAATTGTAATCAAGAATGTTGGTGTTTAGTCCTATTTGGACTGAGGTTTTTGTTTTTTGGTTTTATTTTTTGAGACTAGGTCTTGCTATTTTTGCCCGTGGAACTGCAGGCTCACGTTGCCCGTGGTAACCACAGACTCAAGCAATCCCCAGCCTCAGCTTACCAGGTAGCTGGGATTACAGGCGTGCACCACCACGCCCAGCTATTTTTTTGGGACTAGGTCTCACTATGTGCCCCCGGTGGAACTCGAACCACGATCCCTAGCTCTGGCCGCTTCTTAGGCTGAAGCTTACAGACAGGAGCCACCGTGCCCGGCTGATATTTGGACTGAGTTTCTACCAATTATAGCAACCTTTATAAACACCAACTGGCAGGAGATTCCTAATATGTAGGTGCAGGAGGCAAAAAAAATGGAACAGCGTGGCAGTAGGAAAGGTGTGCAAATATTCAGATAATAAAAAACTTACTTTCTCTACTTTTAGGACTTGAGAGTCCTAAAGGCCTGTATAAACCTCATGAAAAAAAAATTTCTTCACATTGTAGTCTTTCCCTATAGTGTCTGCGTTACACTGCTGGTTCTTTTAAAATTAACGTAAGGAGGGATAGTATCCCATTCACCTATGAAAAGAAAACCTCATCATTTAGGATGAGAGGAAAGGAGTGCTAAGGGCAGAATTTTGATGAAACATCAACATTTAAGTTGTGAGCTGAGAAGGATTCATTAACCACTTTATATATATTATCCTGTTGAGATAATGACCAGCTCTAACAGTCAACAGGTCTTAGATTGGATGGAAAAGGTAGACAACAGAGGGAACAAAGGATAACTCTCAGAATTTCTTCTTGAGCAACCAGATACATCTTGTTACTGTGACTGGGATGGGACAAGAGGACAATCAAGCTTTGATGGGAAAATTAAGCATTTTGTGTTAATGATCACATTACTTTGAGATGTTCCAAGGAAATAGTTGGAAGCAAGATACTTCCCACCAGATGTTTGGAGGAAGACCAGGGCTGGAGACATAAGAGGGGCACTTACCTACATCTGGATGGTATATAAGCCAGTGTGCTGAATACAATCACTTAGGCAGAGAAGGAAGACAGAAAAGTAGGTTCTATGTGTACTTAATACTTAAAAGGGCAGAGGAAAGGCAGAGAAACAAAGCAAAACAGACTGAATGTAACCAGGAACATAGGAGGAAAACCAGAGGGTATGGGCACATGAAATCCAAGAGAAGAGTAACTTTCAAGGAGGGTGTGATCAATTTTATTGAAAATTGTTAAGAGGTCAAACAAGATAGCAACTGAGAACTGATCATTGTATCTAGCAATATGGAAGTCACTGGTGACTTTGACATAAGATACTTTAGGAGAAACAGATGAGTAAAAAAGACTAACTGCAGACAAGCTTTTCAGATAAGCTTTGCAGATAAGCTTTTCAGTTGCTTTAAAAAGAAGAGGAGAAATGGGTTAATAACTGAAGAGGGAAGAGAAAATCAAAAGCATCTTCTTTTGAGATTGAAGATATTGGGAGATATATCAATGCTGATAGGATTGATCCAAAATGGAGGGGGAAATTAATGAAGCTAGAGAAAGGAGATGACCTCAAGTACAAAATTCTTGTGAAAAAAAAAAAGATGACACAGCACCCAGAGAAAAATAAATATGCTAGGCCGGGCACGGTGGCTCGTGCTTGTAAGCTTCAGCCTAAGAAGCGGCAGGGGCTAGGGATCGCAGTTCGAGTCCCGCCTGGGGCCCGTATGTGAGACCTAGTTCCAAAAAATAGCTGGGTATGGTGGCGCATGCCTGTAATCCCAGCTACCTGGGAAGCTGAGGCTGGGGATTGCTTGAGTCTGTGGTACCCTGGGCAACGAGAGCCTGCGGTTCCATGGGCAAAAATAGCAAGACCCAGTTTCCAAAAAAAAAAAAAAAAAAAAGAAAAATAAATATGTTAAGGACTGGCCTTTTATGAGAGCAGATATTCTATAGATTTTGACAGAAAAGGTATGAGAATTAAATAAAACTATGTGCATACCATCTTTAACACAGAGACTGGCACATAACAATAATGTAGTTATTCATTATTAGTTAGAACTCCAAAACTATGATAGAGCCCCAAGTGATATCAAAAAGCCTCAGCACCCAAACCCAAACTTTACATCTACTAGCACTGAAGTAATCAAGTATAGTCCCAAGTTTCTTTTCCTAAGGCTTTCTTTCCCCAACACTCTAAAACATTTGCTTCAGGGGTTTCAGTCCAGAAGAACTCACTGATATCTTAAGCTTTAGATTTTTCTTACACTATTTTGCATGAGTGGAATATTTGCTGTTGCTTTCTGGTGAAAGAAGGATAGGGAAGCCTTATTAGAACTTTTAAAATATGTCATACAGAACTTCTCTGGTATAATCCAAGAGCGGGACCATGGCGAGATCAGCAGCACATGTAAGTTTCTGAAAATGTGCAAAAGGAGTTAACTATTAGCAATGCAAAATTAGATCAGGGGAATTATAAAGACAAATGATGACCAAAGAAGATGAGTTTAATGAGGAAAATCCAGAACAGAGAGGTCACAGTTCTAACTCAATCTGAAAGTCCCAAGGCTCTCACTCTGATTAACCAGTGGTAAAGGTACGTAAAGTCAGACAGACACAAAAATGTAATTTGAAGGTTTAGGAATTAAAAGTGTTAATGACTGGATGTAGGGACTAGAAAAAAATTGGTGTTCAACAGTTAAGTTTGGTAAAGAGTGGTGGTGTCAATGCCAGAGTGAGGGAATCTGTGTGTGTGTGTGTGTATAAGTACTGAGTTTAATTTTTTGGATTTCTCCAATTTGAAGTGACCAGGTGATCATTTTAGTGGAAATAGTCAATGGGCTGTTACAAATAGAAACTCAGATAAAAGTAGAAAGATGAGGCTGAGGTTACCTGGGAGGTATATCATGATATTTAAAAAAAACTGTTCTTAACAGAGTATGGAGAAAGGAAATCTGGCCAAGGTCCATGTTGTAGAAACTGCCCTTTGTCTAAGAGATCTGTCCAGGAACGATAAAAAAGAGCAGACCTGGCAGTGTGGGAAAATGTGCTTGTGAGGATAAGTACAAATGTTCTTTGACTTCAATGAGTTATATCCTGACAAATGAAAATATCATATGTCAAAAATTTATTTGGTAAAACTAATCTGCTGAACAATCACAGGCTAGTTTACCTTAAAAGTGCAGAAGACATTAATTGGGCAGAATTATCTAGCACAAAGCTTATTTTATAATAAAGTATTAAATATCTCATGTAATCTCTTTAATACTATACTGAAAGTGAGAAAGAGAATGCTCTAATTAAAACTTTTAAGTGTTTTTTTTCTGAATGCATATTACCTTCACACCACTGTAAATTTGAAAAATTATAAGTAAAACCACTATAAGTAGGGAACCATCTGTGTTTGCAAAACCAAGCTAATGACATGCAACAGAAGCTAAGGGAAGGGGATTTCTCTCAGCAAAGGCACTATGTGGTAATATGGAACAGAAGCTGATGTCAGTTGTAAAGTACAATGCTAAGGAAGCAATACAAATGACCTCAGAATTATTCTGGGTGGACTCTATAGAGCCTAAGTATTCTACCAGCTGGGTTAAAGTTCACTTAGCACCATACATGTAATGGCTGATGGCAAATGTTCACTAACACTATTGCCAGGGGCTGGACTGGTAGGACAAACATCTCAGATATGGGGACTTACCTAGCTCATCCCAGAGCTGTCTGCACTTATCTGTCATGCTTGTTCCCTGCTGCCTCCAGAGTGTGAGTCGTGGGTCAGCCATAAACTGCTCAGTTATTAGGGTCAGCATCCTGGCTCCATTGGAGTCTCTCATTCGCAGCATCTCTCGAACCTGACACATAAGAGGGGCAGGGGTTTGGTGAATGCACATGGTAAGAAAGTAGAAAGAAGGGGAGAAGATGAAGTATCTAAGCACAACATATCCAAAGAGTCAAAAAGAAGGCCTCTGACTCTGTAACTTGCCTACATGAATCAAGAAAGGCTGATGTACACAATGAGATACCACTTCACACCCACTAGGATGGCTAGAAAGAAAGTCACAAAACAAGTATTGTGAAGAATATATAGAAATCAGAAGTGCATATGCTATTGGTGGGAATGTAGAGTGAGAGTCACTTTGAAAATCAGTGTAGCAGTTCCTCAATGATTAACATCAATTCTTCTCCTAGAGAAAATGAAAATATATACAGAAACGCCCAAAGGTGGACACAATCCAAATGTCAATCAATAAATAAATGGATAAACAAAATGTGGGGTATTCCAAACAGTGTAATATTATTCTGCCATAAGAGGAATGAAATACTGACAAATGCTATGACACAGATGACCCTTGAAAATATTATGCTAAGTATAAGAAACCAGTCACAAAAGACTATATATTATATGATTTCATTCCTATGAAAGTCCAGAATAAGAAAATCTAAAGAGACAGAAAGTAGACTAGTTGTTGCTTAAGGTTGGGGGATGGGAGATATGGATGTCATAAGTAAAGGGTATCAGCTTTCTTTTTAAGGTGATGAAAATGTTCTAACATTGACTGTGGTAATGGTAGCGGGTATCTGTGAATATCCTAAAAACTGACAAATCACACACTTTAAATGAGTTAATTTTATGGCACATGAATCTCACTAAAAGCGCTAAGAATTAAAAAAAGAAAGAAAGAAAGAAAACCTCATGTGAAAATCTCCAGCCCCAATATATTAAGTTTATTCAAGAAAGTAGAAGGTAGACTTGGTCTAAAGTAGAGGGCACTTCATTATTAAAAGCCCTCAGCAATGTTTCAACTCACTTATGGAGAGCAGAAGAGAAGGAAGAGGAGGACTACCTGGGTGCAACCTAACCGAGTTCTGTGCCGATCAGCCCCTCCCATTAGTTTTCGAGCATTCAGTACAAGGTCAAGTGAACTAGCTACAATATATGAAGCCAGAAGTGTGCTAAGCCCAATTTAAGAAAGTTAAAAGAAAATGAAAAAAAGAACTATTCATCTATTCATATCTTTCTTACCTTGGCAAACATTGAATTGAGTTGCTTTCCAGAGCCATAGTAACCACCCTGGGATAGAAAAAGCTTCACTTGTTCTTTCACCTGTTCTTCATCCAAATGCCAACAGTTCTCATCATCAATGCTGGCCCCCGCTGTGGGGTCTGGGGCACCTATGGGGAATTTGAAAGGTAAAATGAATCTCGAGTTTATATACAACACATTCAGCAGAAGGGAAACTTTGTATGTCGAAAATAGATGGATATTTTGCTTTAATCTTGGTTTTGTCAACTCTGGTCCTAAATAAGTGTAAGAAAGCTAATGCTAGTTTCAAGTTCACTTTAGTCTCAATTGTATTCTCTCCCAAGGTCTACAAGTACTACTCTAAGGGGAAAAACCCAGAAGGAAATACACAAATATGAAAAAGTGATGTATTTTTTCCCCATTGATATTTTATCCTCCCTTATTTTTTTGAGACTAGGTCTCACTATTTTGCCCAGAGAACCATAGGCTCACATTGCCCGGGGTACCACGGACTCAAATGATCCCCAGCCTCAGCTTCCCAGGTAGCTGGGATTACAGGCATGCAACCACCACGCCCAGCTATTTTTCGGGATTAGGTCTTGCTATGTTGCCCAGGGTGGGTCTCAACCCTGCGGACTCAAGCAATTCCTAGTCTAGGCCTCGCTCCATAGGCTGCAATTAAAGGCATGCACCACCATACCTGGCCTTCTTTGAGACTTAAATAAGCCTTAAAGTACAAGCATTGTTTTAAAATATATTTTCTTAGAAAATTAAAAATGGGCCAGGCATGGTGACACATGCCTGTAAGCGGCAGCCTAGGAAGCCATGGCTGGGGCCAGGGATCATGGTTCGCACGTAGCGAGCCTTAGTTCCAAAAAATATATAGCTGGGCGTAGTGCCATGCACCTGTATCCCAGCTACCTGAGAAGCTGAGGCTGGGGATTGCTTGAGTCTGTGGTCCCCCAGGCAATGAGAGCCTGCGGTTCCACGGGCAAAAATAGCGAGACCTGGTCTCAAAAAAAAAAAAAAAATTAAAATGTGTTTTTAAGTTCCATATAAAATCATAGTTTCTACATTAGTAAAAACTTGCACCCTGAAGTTGCATACAGGGTGATACAATTTTATAAATTTACATTCAAAATATCTTTTATTTCTGGGTTCAATTCATAACTGCTTAATACACAGTTTTAGCTTTTACATATCCCTCTCCCTTAGTAGCCTGTTAGTTCCCTGTTCACCTACCACACAATGCTGGTATTATGAAAGGCACCCAGGAAATGTGTGTGGAATGAAAATAGAATCTTCTTCTTTCATTTTCTCAAAGACAGTCTGTGATAAGTTTTTAGAAACCTTTCTCCATGCAACAATAGACTACATCAACTCTGTCTAGGTGTAGTCATGCAATAGGCATATAAATTCATGTCAATCAGTTAGCCTGCTTTTCTTCTTTTCTCCCTGTAGCAAAATCCTGCTTAAATGAAATCCAGGGAGATTATAGTGGTTTGATTTAGGATGATGGCAGTATCAAAAGAGAGAAGTGGAAAATGATGAAATAGACCTAGGAGGTAGTATTAATAGGACTTGTAATGGAATACATGTGGATTATAAGAAAGAAGACAGTGTTAGGGAACCACAAGGTCTCTATATCATCTAGTGGCTAGATTACTGAGTAAGTTTGGGGCAAAAGATAAATTCACATTTGTATATGTTGATCATGGGCTATCACTGTGATATGGGATAGTCTGTTGGGTATAGTTTAAAGCTCAAAGGATCTGAGCTGGAGAAATAAATCTGTAAGTCATAGTACATAGAGAATATTTAAAGGATGTAGCTGAGATTGCTTAGAGAGATCAGATAGAAAAAGAAGAGGGAGAAAGCTTAAGATTAATTTACAGAAAATGTTAAAATTAAAGTCAAATAGTAGAGGAGGAGAGAGCACTTATGAATGAATGCACAAGAGCACAGATAAACTAGGGTTCAAACCAGCCTCTTCAGCTACCTCTCACTAACTCCCAAGCAAAATCTTAAAAAAAATTTTTTTTAAATGCCTAAATATATGTTCACTGTTTAGAAAATTTTAGTCTTTTCATTAAAAGAGACAAGTATGAAACTAATTACTCTCAATAATGGTAAAGTGAAACCAGTCAATATAAGTGGCACTTTAATAGTATAGTATGCACAAGAGATTATGATGATGGTTCACCGGTGACATGGTGGTGGGAGAATCTCAGAGTATATAACAATGTAAAATATATGTGTGTGTGTGTGTGTGAGTGTGCGTGTAAGCAATAAATTTTTAAAACATTTTAGTATGAAATATTCCATAGAAATATAAAAGGAGTGGTAAGAAGTGAACGTAAAGTACAATGAATATCTTTAATAAATACAGGCATCCCTCAGAAATATTTGAGGTTTGGTTATAAACTATCACAATAAAACAATGTAATAAAGTGAGGCACATAATTTTTTTTGTTTTCCAGTGTATTTAAAAATTATGTTTACACAATTAAGTATACAATGTCTATGTATTTAAGACACACTATGTCTTAAAAGTGTGTATACCTTACCCAAAAAATATTTTATTGCTAAAAAATGCTAACCACCTTGCCAACCTTCAGTGAGTCATAATCTTTATGCTGTTGGAGGGTCTTATAAAAATCTGTGAAGTGCAATAAAACAGAGCACAATAAGATAAGCTTGCCTGTAATTATAAAACAAATCATATTGTGGGTTGAAGCTCTAAGTTGGCACTGCGGCTGTAACAATGAGACCTATATTAAGGGACTATTAGGTCTGTGACACCAATTTTTCTTTCATGCTTAACCATCCCATTTATATGTATTTTATGTGTGCTATAAAAATAACACATGCTTATGGTAGAAAATACACTAAAACATAAAATAAAAATCCATCTATAGTGCCACCAGTCATAGATTACCATTAATTAATATTTTAAAGTATTTTCTTTTCAGGAGTAGGCTTGGAAGAGAAGGAAGATTTTTGTATTTAAAGAATCAGCAAGAACAGAAACATGACTTTAGATATGATCTCTATACCCGCAATTCCAAAATTCTGATTTCTGTTCTCATTGCATATTTATATATTAAGAACTTAAATGTTCCGCAAGCACCTTAAACTTGAATTGAACTCATCTCCCTCCTAAATTTCTTTTTTTTTTCTCTGAGACTAGGTCTCTCTACGTTACACAGGGTAGTGCTGATCTGGGATCAGATCTGAGTAGTCCAGATCCTGGTTTGGATCTGGGATCCCATGAACCCAGGCAATCCCAGCCTCAGCCTCCCAGGTAGCTGGGATTACAGGCTCACGCCACCACACCCAGCTATTTTTTTGAGACTAGGTCTCACTAGGTTGCCTAGGGTGGGTCTCAAACCCTCAGAGACTCAAGTGATTCCTAGCCTCTGCCTCCCTTCCTAGGCTGGGATTAAAGGCACACCCTACCATGCTCGGCCTCCCTCCTTAATTTCATCCCTACCCTTATGTTGCCTAAGTGATAGGAACATTATCACCACCAGTGAATCCACCAGTGCCATGCTAACTAGACATTCTAGAATTCAGTTTTCTCTCATCTGATTTTCTTTACTCCCCACCCATCTTACACACCTTATGTTGAATCCAGTCCATGTTACCTCTAAGACATCTCCATTCCTCCATTTCCAGTACCAATGCCTATATCAGTAATGATTATTAGAAACAGATTAGGAAAAACCTTGTGGTATACTATGGAACTTGGGTAGAAAGTGTGGAATAAACTCAGGTACAATCATAATTGTTCCTGGGGAGAACTGAGAATCACATTTCAAGTTTAATGTGGCAATTTCAGACATATAATATGATGGGAGGTGTAGTGAAGAATAAAGGTTGCTTCAGTAGACTAGTAAAGAGGGAAGAGAGTGTTTTGGTAACAGTGATGGTTAAAAAAAAGAGGAGCAATATTTATCTTGAACCAAGGTGGTTAGTTCAAGAAAAGGCAAGAGAGCTAGACACTTTAACATTATCACTCAACTAGAAAGAGCTCAGTTACCATGCAAACACTACAGTTCTGCATATGAAGCAACAGAAAATTATTTCTGCTAGCTAACAAGAGTTCCTAAAAGCCTGTCTGTCTGAGCAGTTGTGAGGGTGTGTGAGACCTGCATAGTGCTGCTGCGAAACTGGGAAAGGCGGGGCCTTTGACACAAGGACTACAATTTTTTTTTTTTTTTTGAGACTAGGTCTCGCTATTTTTGCCCGTGGAACCGCAGGCTCTTGTTGCCCACGGTACCACAGACTCAAGCAATCCCCAGCCTCAGCTTCCCAAGTAGCTGGGATTACAGGCACGCGCCACCACGCCCAGCTATTTTTTTGGAACTAGGTCTCGCTACGGGCCCCAGGTGGGACTCGAACCACAATCCCTAGGCCCGGCTGCTTCATAGGCTGAAGCTTACAGGCACGAGCCACCGTGCCAGGCCCAAAGGACTACAATATTAATTAGGCCACAAACCTGGTCACATTGCCCCTTCCACATTAGTAACCAAAATTACCTTCTAAAAATAGAGAGATAGTCTTAAGAAGCATAAAAAAACTTGAGTCCTGAAGTCAATTCAGTCTGGGTTATAAAAAATTTATTTATAAAAAGTAGAAATGGTTAGAGCACCTACCTAATAGGATAGTTTCAAAAATGAAGCAAATTAACAAATATAAAGTCCTTGCAGAACATAGTAAAAGCTAATAAACAAAATGAAAAGTTGGCTCATCTAGGTCCTCTTCTTAAAATCCTTCAAGATTTTTCAATGATTAAGTCTCTATAACCTGGCTTCATTATAATAGCAGCATTTACTCCAGACTTAGCTGTCTTTTTTTAGCAACAAAAATGTTGTACAATTACCGTTCACTTGGTTGATTTCTGAGTTGGAGGATAGAATCTCATCTGCCAATTTCTGTGCAGTAGGAAGAACTTCAGTGTGATGTGCAGTGATTAAATACTGAATAAACTTTTGTAGCTGGTCCCTATTCATCTGGAATAGGGTTTCTGAGATAGGAAGACGCAATTTGACTTGGTCTGGTTTACGGATCCTGTAGAGTGAGAGTGCTACCACATGAGCACAGTAGAATATGTCCTTGTTCCCACAGCCACATGTCACCGAAGTGATTTTGCATCGATCAAAACTGATGGCAACTTTGTAAGTCACTGCTGGTTCTGAAGTAGTGGCGGGCTCCGTTACAGTGCCACTGAGATGGAAGCCTAAGGAAACAAAGACAGTGTGTTTAGAGATTCTGTAGTGAGAAACTTGAAGATTTTCACTTTGCATTTCAATGAATCAATTCAGAGACTAATGGCTAAATATATCTTGTATACATAGTAGACGCTGCCATAATCATGAGCATCAATGAAACTCAGGTATTATTCTTATTTTTGTGGCATCTGTGAACCTCCTGAACTAAAAAGGAAAATCTTTGTCTAGACTTGTATATTTTTTCTGGGGAATACAGTTCATGGCTTTCACAATAGTGTAAAAAAGGATAATAAGGAGAACTAAATAAGTTAAGAACCACTGTAGTACAGTTTTAACTCTATATGGTAGGCAGAAAGCTGTACAAATAACATCATCATAATTTAGAGTAAGATGAATGCTACACACATTAAAAAAGAAACCAGAAGAATACCACAAGGGAAGGCAGGAAGAAGAAGGAAGATAAGGATATTTCCCCCTCGAAACAGTTGCAAAACCTATGTGGAATACCTCAAGTCAAGAAACTTTAAGAAACAGAAAGCAGAGCTTGGTATAGTAAGACTATGCAGCATTACATCTCTGCTCACTAACATGTATCACCAATAATTTTATAATGTAAACAATAGATTTTTAAGTTACAACTAAATAGAAAAAAACTAAAACCAATAGCCAATTCATTCTAGAATTTACTTATTCTTTAAATCTAATTCTCCTCCTCTGACAAAAATGTGTATTCAGCTAGCCATTCAGTTACTCAGCCAAGTTCAATGAGATCTTAAGTGTCAGGTTGCCCAGTCTAAGGATACTAACAAAGAGGAAAAGAAAATATTTAAGCACTTACTAAATTGCACAACTGTTCTGGGGTATTTTTAATAATTTATTACTAAAATCTTATCAATTGGCATTATTTATTTTAATGTACGTAAACTGGGGCTCAGAAACATTAAATCATTTTCCCAAGACTCCTCAGCTAGCAAGAGCAGTTAGAGAACTGCAGATATATAAGCGAACAATTATAATATGATAGGCCAAATGGTACAGTAGAGACAGGAACAAAGGAGGGGATAATTTGAGATTTTCCAATTTAACTGCATTGTACATTGTGAATTAGAAGCAATTTTGAATAACTGATCTGTTAGAGAAACACTTGATAAATGATAAACGGCATATATATATACATACATATATATACACACACACACATATATATATGTGTGTGTGTGTGTGTGTGTGTGTGTGTGTGTGTGTGTGTGCTTTAGAGTTACCATTGTGACCTGGAAGAATTAAAAAAGGCAGAGAGAAAAACTTTCCAAAATTCAAGTTTCAAATAATTATTGTTAAAGAATGACCCAAATTCACAAGCAGATTCATAAAATATGGCAAAATTAACACCTAAGGTAAAGGAACACATTGAAGTCCAAATCAAAAAAAGGTGTACATTTCTGAAACAGCTGAGATTAATTTCCAGAGCAAGAAAAGATAAAAATTAATTTTCTAAATTCACAGAATCCTGGTGTATATTTTAAACTTTACAGTTTTTTTTTCTCAAGCTGAATGTAGCTGCAGATTTAAAGCATATTGTTATTAATTTAAGGCAAAGTCAAGTCACATTCAAATATGATTAAGTATGCTTTCACTTTAGAGCTAAGGAAGAGAATTGCAGGGTTGAGAAGCAGCTCCTTTCCAAATCTATGTCCATGAGACATAACCTGTAGAGTGGTATAGGACTGAAGTCACCATACTAGAAATTAGGCATCCAGGATCTCCTATTTACTGTGTAATGTTGGACCACTCACTTTGCAATCCTGAGTCTGAACTTCCTCCTCAGTAAGTTGGGGTAAGTAGTACTAGCTCTGCCTCTCTCTCCAAAGTGTTTTGTAAAACTGTAAAATGTTCTACAAATTTATTATTTATTTGTATATGCAGTTTTGTTAAGAGAGTCTCCATGTCAAGGGAATTAGACAACATTCCCAATAGCCACGCTTCAAAGTAGCTGAAAACCAGGTGCTAGGAAAAAGCGATTCTTAATTTCTCTCAAGTCACTTATTAATATTTAGTACATTCTTAAGAAATGACTAAACTCCTGATGAAAAGAGACTGGCAAGATAGTGATGGCATCATGTGAAAAGGTTCTAAGTCTATGAATCTGAATCTAAAAGGTATGTAAAAACATTTCTCCACTTGGCCCATACCAGTTTCTCAGTTTACTTTTCTCATTCCTTTCTAGCATGAAAATGAGTAAGAACACAGTTACATGGTCATCAATGAGTATCTAATTAATACAGAGGGCAGGGCTTTCTCTGTGTATTGGGTAGGATTCTAGAAACAAAATCACTCCAGTAGTAGTATGAAAGAAAGACTGAACTACAGCTACTATGTTTTTAAAATAAAAAATTTTATTAAACACTTTTACTGCATCTAATGAGTTGATTATGCTTTTTATCCTTCATTTTGTTAATGTGGTGTATCTTTTTTTAGTATTAAGTAATTTATTTATATATATAAATTTCACATCTTTGTGATCTCTGGGGTTCACCCCCCCGACCCTTCCCACCCTGTCCACCCTCCACCTCCCAGTTGTGTACTTTAATTTGGTTGTTGGCTTGTTTTGACTTTTCTTCATGGATTTTTGTTTATTTTTCCCATGTCCCATATAATAGTGAAACAATTTGGTTTCTGTCTTTTTCTTTTTGACTTGTTTCTGCTAATACGATTTCTCCTAAGTCCATCCATGTTATCATACAATCGTTCAATTTGTTGTTTTTAATTGATGAGTAATATTCCATTGTGTATATATACCGCATTTTTTTCATCCAGTCATCTGTTTTAGGACATTTAGGTTGCTTCCAAGTCCTTGCAATTATAAATAGTGCTGCAACAAACATCCGAGCACAGGTGTCCTTCTGTACAAGTATTGAGGTCTCCTTAGGGTAGATGCCCAAGAGAGCAATTGCTGGGTCATATGGTAGTTCCATTTTCATTAATTTGAGGGCCCTCCACACAGCTTTCCATAGAGGTTGGACGAGTTTACATTCCCACCAGCAGTGTAAGTGTGTCCCCTTCTCTCCACATCCTTGCCAGCACTTTTTGTTGCCCGGTTTATGGATGTGGGCCATTCTTACTGATGTAGGTGGTATCTCAGTGTGGTTTTGATTAAAAATATGGAACACTTCACGAATTTGCGTGTCATCCTTGTGCAGGAGCCATGCTAATCTTCTCTGTATCATTCTAATTTTAGTATATGTGCTGCTGAAATGAGCACAATGTGGTGTGTCTTGTTGACTGATTTGTGGATGTTGAACCTTTCTGTCATCGCTGGAATAAGATCTACTTGATCATGACGTTTGATGCTTTTAATGTGTTACTGAATTTAGTTCTCCAATATTTTGTTGACAAAGGGATACTGGCTTATAATAATTTATCTTTGAGGTATTCATCTTATCTGGTTTTGGTGTGATAGTAATTCTGGCCTTAAAAATATCATGGAGGTGTAATGTACAATATGGTGACTAAAATTAGTAATACTGTACTGTGTATTTGAAAATTGCCAAAGAGTAAATCTTAGCAGTCCTCATCACAAGAAAAACATTTTTTGCAGCTTTTTATGATGATGAGTATTAGCCAGATTATTGTGGTGACAATCTCACAGTGTATACACATATATCATTAAGCTGTATATCTTAAACTATTACATGTCAACTATACCTCAACTTAAAAGAATGAAGATACTGGTCTAGATGATCTCCACAGTTAATTCTAACATGAATATATTATGATATTACAGTAACTATTACTGAATCTCTCATCATGTGATGTTATATAGTATATATAGCCTGTTTGTCTTACCTTGGAAATACTTTCATTTAGTGTATTATTCATCAAAATGGTTTTCTTTGCCTATCAGTATTCTAGCTAAATTCTTTAATGTAACTGAAAGTTGAGACTTTAATATCAGTTGATATAGTAATAAAATAATTATGAAGAGCACATAGTAATAGCTAACCTTTATGAGTGTGTTCTATGTGTTAGGCTCTGTTCTTAGTACTTAATGCATTTATTTTATTCGATTATAATTTTTTTTGAGACTAGGTCTCATTATGTTGCCTGGGATACCATGGATTCAAGCAATCCCCAGCCTCAGCCTTCCAGGTAGCTGGGGTTACAGGCACGCACCACCATGCCCAGCTATTTTTTTGAGACTAGGTCTTGCTATGTTGCCCCAGGCAGGTCTCAAACCCACGGACTCAAGCAATTCCTAGTCTCAGCCTCCCTTCATAGGCTGGGATTAAAGGCGTGCGCCACCATGCCTGGCTTGTTCTTAGTACTTTAACTCATTTAATATTCACAACTCTGAATTTGATAGTAGGACAGAACTCAGTTATTAAATAATGCACTAATGTAGGTGTTGCTGTGGAGGCACTTTGCAGACATGGCTAGCATCTACAATCAGTTGATGGTAAATAAAAGAAACTATCCTTGATAATATGGGTGAGTCTAATCCAATCAGTTGAAAGACATCAGCAAAACTGAGGTTTCTCTGAGAAAAAAGAAATTCTGTCTCATGGCTGCATCATCATTCTAACCACAAATTTCTAACTTGCTGGCCTGCCCTACAGATTTCACACTTGTCAGCTCCCAAAATCATTTGTATCCTATTGATCCATTCATCTGTCCATCTATCATCTTCTATTGATTCTTTTTATCTGGAAAACCTGACTGATTACCGTTATTACTCTGAATTTATGTATATGGAAACATAAATTGCTGAAGGTCATAAATGGGAAACCCAAGATCCACTTCTAGGCAGATTGTCTCCAAAGCCCATATTCTTAACTACTGCACTATACTCTCTCTGTATAATATTGTGTTGTGTTAAGTATTAACTATGTATTTTTAAATAAGAGTTTTAAAAACTCTTATTTCAAATGTGTTGAAATAACATTTAACTTATAAACTATATAAGGAAACAACTATAAGTATTATTAGATAACAGCTTTCAGGTTTATTGCAATTCTAGAATTTCAATTTTCATAGCAGTGGTAATGATTTTAATCCCCTATGTTAGTCTGGGATTAGAGGCAAAATGTCAAACATAAGTCTGTCTCCATAATAGGTCAATGTTAGAACAACTGAGAAATTTTCTGCAAAATATTTTTTCAAAACTTAATGCTTAAGACACACAATGCTCTTAGGAACATGTCCGCTTGAGCTGGGTAAATCTTAGGGTTTCACCAGTTCTTCTCATATTGGTTATAATTTATGTTCCACACTTCAAGCCTACTTGAAGGTTTTGTGAAAGTTTTTCAGCTAGAGTGACCTTTTCCCTTAGTATTTCTTAGAATATAAACTGAAAGTTTCAAATATTTCTATTAGTTGTCTTAGTGCAACCTAGTAACATTTTTTTAAAAGTGTGTAATACCTCCTGAGAATAGATTGATTGAATGTAGTGTTTATTTCCCACTGCAAACATAACTGCCATAAACATGTCCATCAATAATTGCTGATTTAAGCAAACACCCAGAAGTCAATTATTTAGTAAAAAATGGCAGCTCCAGAGAGACTTGATTAGATTTGGATTTTCTAGTAAAATTACCTCACAGATAGTGCTGCATAATTTCTATATATCTATTACATCAGGAGATACCTAATGCTCAGTGGTCTTCTATTTTTGTGCTGTTAAGACTGATTAGTCAGTAAGATATTATTAGCCTGATCCATCCATTTTAAAGTTCCTTGTGAATGCTTCACCTATTTTAGTAATTATTTAATTTTAAAATTTTGTTCTTTACATATATACATTTGTTTTGTATATGTTATGTTTATGTTTATTTTATATATGTAAAAAACAAAAATTTATATATATTTATATACATAATTTTAATCCTCTCTCTATATTAAATATATATGTAACATCATTGTATTCCCCAGGATTCTCCCACCACCATATTACCGTGAACCATTATCTTGATCTTACGTGCTCAGCCTATTTTAGTAATTACTGATGGTCACTACTTCAATCTACTATTTCATTAGGATGGCTTTATTTTTTTAATTTAAGTTTTGACTTTCCTTCTCTATTAATACTTTTATCTGTAAAATAAAGGTTGAGTGGTCAGTGCCTGAGATATATTATGTCAGTGCCTGAGATATATAGGACACTGACCAAAAAAAAAAGTGATGTAAAAATTGTGTAGCTATCATGGGAAAGATAGCAACTAAATTATAGACAAGGTTTTCCAAAATACCATCTTTGTGATGATCATTCACATTTCCCTAAAATAAAAAAAAAGTATATGCTGTGAAATTATTGTATTATCAAATATTCAAAAGTTCTCAAGGTACTGAAAACAGAAGAAGGAATGATAACAAAAGCCAGCAGGAAAAAAGGTTATAAAAACTGGAATGTAAATAAACAAAATAGAAAAAGATAGATCAAATGATTAATGAAAATGAAATCTAGTTCTTTGAAGAAAATAAATAAAATACATGAATCTTTTAAACTCACTAAAAAATAAAGGAAGAAAACTCTAATAAATAGAATAAGAAATGAAAGCGAAGTTAGAAGAGCATCTTAGAAATACAGAGAATCATAACATTGTCTTTATACCAATGAAAAGTCTAGAAGAAATGCATAAAATGTAGATGCATTCAATTTTCCAAGACTGAGTCAGGAAGAAACAGACAACCTGAAGAGATCAATTCAGTCTGTTGCATTCCTAGATGCAAAGAACAAAGTGAAGAGGAAAAGAAATCAAGGAAGAATTCTTATTTACTGTATCATCAAAAAGTATTAAATATATAAGAATAAACAAATGGAGGTGAAAGATGTAATCAATGAAAAATGGAAAATATTCTAAAAGAACTAGAAGACAAAAGGAAGCCATTCCATGGGTGGATTGGAATAAATGACTTATTAAAATGTCCATCTTACCCAAAGCAAAATATAAATTCAATGAAATCCCTATCACAGTTTCAATGGAATTCTTCAAAGAAATAGGGAGATTTAATAACTAAAGTTATCTTGACTAAAAAGAAGAATGGTGGTATCACACTCACAGACTGCAAACTATATCACAAGGTTTTAGTAGTAAAGCCAGTATGGCATTAGAATAAAGATAATAATGTAAGAAATTTTTTCAATTTAAAAAATAATAAAAAGACACATAGACCAATGTAATAGAATCAAAAGCCCAGAAATAAACACACACTAATATGGACAGTTAATCTATGACAAAGAAGCCTAAGTATACAATTGAAAAAGGAAAAGCCCTTTAATAAGTAGTGCTGGGAAAACTGGATGGACACATGCAGAAAATTAAACTAGACCACTTTCACATCATATACAAAAGTTAATTCAAAATGGATTAAAAATGTAGATGTTAGACCAGAAACCATAAAACAAATAAAAGAAAACAAACAAAACACTCCATGTTGGTTTTAGGAGTGTCTTTTGGAAATTACCTCCAATAAGGACACAAAAGCATAAATAAATGATATCTATAAAATTAGTTTCTGTACAGTAAAAGAAACTCTCATTAAAATTAAGTCATGGGGAAAAAATACTTTTACATCCAATAAGGGGCTAATATGCAAGATAAAAAATGAACTCATAAAAAAAGACAGCAAATAACCCAATCAAAAAATGGACAGAGGCCCTGCCTCCATCCTTCTGGGTTCAGGATATGCGAGGTAGGAAGGGACCAAGGTAGGAAGGGACCCCAGAGCTGCTGGAGACAGCCAGGGAGTCTACCAGGCCACCATACATGAGGTGGCCTGGGATCACGGGGTGAGGACCACCCTCCTGCCTGGCTTTGCTATGAAGCTGGGCATCAGGCCCCCAGGTGGCCGACGGGGGCAGGAGTTGGGTTGTGGTGGTGAACTTGGTGGAGGGTAGTGGGTTGGAGGGATCACCCCCTCTGGTCTTCTCCAAATTCAGTCAATCCTCACCAGAAATAACGAAATCATTAATTCAGCAGCAGATACACATGAAGATGAAGGTAAGGAGAAAAGAAGTATAGCTCACAACAAACTAACATTTCAGAGCCTTGGGACACAGAGCTGTAAGACTATAGATATGAACTACTTCAGAAATACAACCACCAAGGTCTCCATAGATGGGAATGGAATGTCTGGCTCAGAGATGCCTCAGTGCGAGCTAAGCACCCTCCCATTTCATGCGGAGAGGAAAGTCACAGAGACAGGCAGCAGCGCCATGACAAACTGAACCAACCATACGTCAGTGCCTATCCTGATCAAGAAACTTTATACGAACAGCGAACATCTGCTGGGAGAAACGCTCCCAACACCAGCGACCAGAACTGCAAAACAAAGAAGGAGCAAAATATAATAGAAGCTGGGTCGGAGCAGATGACCAGTAAGGAGGAGGCACTGCAAGGACACAAACATGCATGAACTGGCTGCCTGCAACAAAGATACACTTGAAAAACTAAGCACAGGTCACTATGTCCCAGGAAACCACATCTATACTGGGCAAAAGGACATTGCTCCAGGAAAGAAGAGGAAGAATCCAATAGAATAAAAATTGATCAATAATTGGTAGTGAAAGAAGAGATGGGGGAGAGGGGGGCGGAGGGAAGGAACACCTAAAAGGCAAGAAAAAAAAAATACAAACAAAACTTATACAATTAAAAAAATATATTAAAAAAAGAAAAAAAGGGACAGGAGAGGGAAATAAGACACTTCTTCAAAGAAGACAAAGATATGGTCAATGGAAACATGAAAAAAATTCTCATTATCTCTTATCATTAGGGAAATGCAAATCAAAACCATAATGAGAAACCACTCCTGTGAGAATGGTCCATATCAAGAAACTAGAAATAAGTGCTGGAAAGGGTGTGGAGAAAAAAGAAATCCTTGTACACTGCTGGTGGGAAAGTAGACTGGTCTAATCTCTATGAAAATAATATGAAAGTTCCTTAGAATATTAAAAATATATATGTGATCCATCAATTGCACTCCTTGGTATTTATCCAAAGAATGCAAAAACACTAGGTTGAAGGGATACATGCACTCCTATGTTCATTGTAGCACATCAGCAAGTTATGGAAACAGCCTATGTTTCCAACAACAGGTCATTAAATATAGAGATATGGAAGACACACAGATGGAATACCACTCAGCATAAAAGAGAAAGGGGGGAGGGAGTTGAAATCTTGACATTTGTGACAATATGGATGGAAACGAGACAGGATTGATTATGTTAAGTGAAGTAAGTCAGGAGAAAGACAAGTGCTAGATGATTTTATTCATATATGGAATATAAAGAAACAAAACAAAGGAACAGAAAACTAAATGAAACAAACCCTAAAAATAAGACTGCAGACCCGATGCTACTAGAAGGGGAGCAGAGATAAATGTGAGGAGGACATCCAACTGTATGTAATGAAGGACTATGGATTCTTTGTGGTCATAGAATATTGTCACCACATCTCCACATCTACTCTACAAGCTCCCAATGTGCTTGGCCTGACTATCTGCCTCAGTTACTCCTGGAGATCCAGGCAGCTTCATCTGTTGCTGTCCAGGAATGCAAGTCCACAACCAGGAAAAAAGGACAAGAGAGAAAGGGGAGGGGAAGGGAGGGGAGGGGAAGGGAGGGGAGGGGAGGGGGAAAAGGAGGGTGGTTTGGGGGAGAAGGGGTACAATACAACCATGCAAACCTGAACAATATTGTACAATTCCAAATTAAAACATTTTTAAAAAGAATATTGTAACCCATTGTGACCTCAATTAAAAGAATACAAGTAGTTTAATTAACTAATAAATTATTAGTTAACTAATAATTTATTAACTTAATACTTGCCAGGGTTTTTTTTTTTTTGGGGGGGGGGATCAGGTGTTTTGTTTTTTTTTTCACACCTGGGGAATTATTTTAATATGGTAAATATAAACATGCATATTATTTTAGTCGTAACATGCTGTTCTGTTTTATCCTTTACTGTTTTTTTTAATGTGGTTGCACATGTATGTATTTTTTACATCATTGTATACCCTGAGGTTCTCCCACCACCTTGTCACCCTTGAACCATTATCTTAATCTCTTGTGCCCATCTCTCCCCCAACTTTACTCCCCCTCCCCCTCCCTTGCTGGATGCTTCAGTTGTGCTGACAGTTTGTTAGTTTTAAGTTTGTTTTTTTTATATAGATATTTTTAAATTTTTTCTTTTTTATTTATATATAAATTTCACAACATTGTAATCCCCAGGGTTTACCCCCCTCCCCTCCATCCCCCCCTTTCCCTCTTGCTCAAAGTTGTGCTCTTCAGTTTGGTGCTTAGCTTGTTTTGACTTTTCCCCAAGTCTTTTGTTTATTTCTTAACTGTATTAGTTTTAAGTTTTACTTGTCCTTTTGTTGTTTGCTTTTCCTATATGTCACATATAGGTGGGCTCATCCAGTATTTCTCTTTTTCTTTCTGGCTTATTTCTGCTAGCATGATTTCTTCTAGGTTCATCCATGTTATCACAATTGCATCAAATTTGTCTTTTTTGAAAGCAGAATACTATTTCATTGTGTATCCGGGCAAGGTGGCATGTGCCTGTAAGCAACAGCTTATGGAGTTGTGGCAGGGTCTGGGGATTGAGGTTCAAGTCCTAGCCGGGGCAACAGTGAGACCTAGTCCCCAAAAAATAGCTGGGCATGGTGGCACGCACCTGTAATCCTAGCTACCTGGGAAGCTGAGGCTGGGGATTGCTTGAGTCCGTGGTACCCCTAGCAACGTGAGCCTGTGGTCCCACAGACAAAAAAGCGAGACCTAGTCTCAAAAACAAAAAAATTCCACTGTGTAAATATACCATAACTTTCTGATCCATTAGTCTGTTTTGGGGCATTTGGGTTGTTTTCATATTCTGGCTATTCTAAACAATGATGCAATAAATATGTGAGTACAGGTGTCTTTTTAATTTCATATTTTGCTGTCCTTTGGGTAGACTCCCAGAAGTGGGATTGCTGGATTGAATGATCGTTCCATTTTCAGTAGTTTGAGAGTCCTCCACACAGCTTTTGATAGTGGTTGGACCAGGTTTTGCCAGGTGTTTTCTTATTTTTCTTTTTAAATTTATTTTTCAATTGATTGTACATGTATATACATTATATATATACCCCAAGGTTCTCCTACCACCTTAACACCTGTGAACCATCTTAATCTCTTATGCCCATCCCTCCCCTGATTTTTCCCTTCTCCGCCTCTCATGCTCTGTGCTTCATATCTGTTGACAGTTTTAAATTATTCTTGTCCGTTTGTTTGTTTGTTTTCCCTATGTCCCTCATACAGTGAGACCACCCAGTATTTCTATTTTTCTTTCTGGTTTATTTCTGCTAACATGACTCCCTCTTGCTCCATCCATGTTGCTGCAAATGACATGTTTGTTTGTTTGTTTTTGATTGATGAATATTCTATCGTGTACATATACCACAGCTTTCTGTACATTCATCTATTTTGGGGCAGTTGGGTTGCTTCCATAGCCTTTGCCAGGTGTTTTAAATATTTTCCATGTACTAACTAAATCCCCACAACAACCTACAAGATAGGTTCATTTATCTCCCTTTTTCAGATCAGAAAATCAAGGTCATAAGAGGTAAATAAACTTGCTGAAGATCACACAAACAAAGGAGGAGTTGGAATTTTAGTACAGGTAGTCTAGCTCCTGAGTCTGTGCTTTTAACTACTACACCATATTAAATATGACTATGTAGTTTAAATTATGCATACAAAATTTCATAAGTGTAATTAGCACGTACAATTCTTCAAAGAGGGAGCACTGCATTAATGACAAGTCAGTAAACTGGTATTTGCCTAGTTTCCTGGGCAATTGTTCAAGGAAACTAAAACTGACAAGTGCTTCATGTGCTCTCACAGTTGGAATAAAGATGGACTCATGAACTCATCTGTACAAGACAATGTCTCAGCACAGTGAGTGAATCATCTGCTGAGAGTTCTGAAGGAAAACACTTCTCAGTACAGTCCTCTGATACCATTCAGTCTTTTGTGTTTCTGAGTGCAAGAAAGGCTCTAGGAAAGCTTGGGCAATTAAAAGCACTTTGCTCATTGCTCTTTTGATTCACCAGGCCCCTGGGCAGGTGCTAATGCATGAAAATGAATGTAGATTCAGCCAATGGCAGAGGAAAGAAGGGCTGTGGTTTACAAAAAGAATAATTTTTCTTGTAGTCAATTTAAGTATATATACATAAACACACTGAGATAAAATCTAAGTAACTCCTTTACATTTACTCCTTTCCTCTTGAATAAATTTGGTTTTGATGAAATTGCATAGTGTAAATTAGGCATTCTCACTTAAATTCCTGTCTTCTGGAAGGCCACAGCAGTACGCTAGCAGCCACTCTTTCTCCTCTTTGTCACTTAGCAAAACAGTAGTCACACTAAAGTTTAAAATAGTCAAAGTGATATCCTCAAAATAACTAATTTTCTTTCTAGAAAGTCTTACTCAAATGTTGGATAACAACTACTCTAAATGAGGTCACTGGTTCTGTGATAAAGAGTTCATACTGTGATATAAAGAGCTCAGGAATCAGGATGCCTGAGTTCTTATTCCAGTATCCCTCAGTATCTATTTGCCTTAATTTCTTACTTATGCAATAATATAATATGATACCCATATGCCTATCAGATTCATGTGAAAATAATTTGTAAAGAACACATCTCCTGAAGATATCATTCAACAGTATTCCTAACTGGCCAGGCCAGTGCCTATATAAGTTCACAAGAAGCAGATGGCGCCCACACACTGGGTAAGGGTGTGAGAGATTGCAAAGTGAGAAGTATTGTTATTCAGGAATACAAATGATGCTGCTCCATTACCCTGAGAGCTACTTGGTTTGTTTGTATCAGAGAGGTCACCCTAAGCTTCTCAGAGCAGCTGAGTAAGCTGGAGGGCCCTTCTTGTGGCCATCTGCTCTCCTCCCAGACTCCTCTAGCAAATCAAGAGGTTTTCCTTGTATTAACCTCTGAAGAGCAGCCACAGGCTCTTCTTAGCACCAGCTTTAACAGGCAGTAGTCTCCGCTCTCCATCTGTGCCAGCAACCACAGTTAAGAACAATGAAACTTCCAAGCCCAGGCATTCACTCATAGAGATGCCCTTGCATTACCTAGCTTTCCAGTACTCTTTATGGATACTGGATCTTTATATGGGGATTAAGGATACAGTTTAAAAGATTGAGGGTAGGGAAAAAATAAAATGATATCTCTGGAAAATTAACTTACAAATCTAACATGGATAAAACAATCACTTTGAAAATAGTAATTTTGTTGTCTCCCTTAGACTTACAGTACAAGTGTAAAGTGATGGATAAGTCGTCTATTCAGAACTGCAGGTGAGCACCTCCTCCTCAGTTCACATATTTGAAGACAAATTAGAAAAGCAAAGTACCATACTCCTTAAACATTTCTCTGCAGAAACAGAATGTACATATAGAAGGTACATGTTGCCAAAATGGATATTACAGGCTAATAAAGACTATTATTGATTTGAACAGCATAAATGGCAACATGTAACTGTAAAACGATCTTTAAAACTACCTTACTCTACTCAGTAGTTAACATCAATGAGGTTAAAGAAAAGCTAAAAAATAATTTGTTTCAAAAGTGAAAAAATATATGTAGCTAATTTTGATCAGCCACAATAGCAAATGTTCAAATGTTTATTTTTTGAGTCTTCAAAAAAGCACTGAGATAAACTTTTCAATGAATGAATTTTGAAAATTAAGGTCACATTGGCTTACATTATTGTTGATATTTCAGATTTATTTTAAAGCATTAAAAATTACCTCGATATCCTATCCTGAGAGGAAAAAATTTCCTGGTTACTTCAAGACTGAAAGTCATTAAAATATACTGATGCTATATTTAAATGAGTCATATATCACTGAGAACAGTGTGTGGCATACATAAATACTAAAAAAAAGTTATTATATTAGTGTTCTGATTATAATTGTAGCTAGTTCCTTTATTTCAGTATCTAAAGATCATATCATTTTAAGCTGTCTAACCTCAAATGATCTAAAGAAAAAAGCCTATGTATAAAATAACATGAGCTATAGTTAAATTCTTACAGCAATCAAAAGACTAATTTTCAGGCTATCTTAATCCTCATCTTTTCTAAACTCCATGACATTTTATTTCCAACATGGCCTTTTTAATATGGAGATGAATGCATATCTCTAATAACATTCTTTATTTGAAGGTTTCCTACACCAGTAAGAACACCATTCCTAACATTTACAGCATTTTGGTCAAGGCCTCATATTACCCTCTAGCTTTATTCTTTTGTTCCTTCCTGCAACTTGACCTGTGTGGGGCAGCAAGAATGTCAAAACAGATTCAATTAGGACAATGCTTTTCTTTTTGCTTGGAAACTGGAGCAAAACCATTTTTCCACATTCTACAGTAAACTGATTCCATACAAACACCAATCAAATAGAAGACATTCTCATTAAATCTTTACTCAGGGTTATAAATGCATTTAAATCCTCCACTGGATCTGAGAGAGCAGTCTTCATAGGAAAAATATCTAGTGTCAGCAATTCTTCTGAATCAAAATTACATCCTTAATGTATAATCCCATCAATTGACCAGCATCTCTTTATGTCCACTGCTCTAACATGGCTTTTAACTCCTCTGCTGCTCTGACCCCAAAAGTGGGGGTTGGGGAGGAGTTGCAAAATGAAATATTCTTCCTCATGTATACGTTTTTAGAAAGACTCTATGAACACCTTTAGAATATCAAAATTATAAGTTAGGCACTTATGAGTTCTCATGCTCAGTGTAGTATAACGTACTTTTCTTCAAACTAAGTTTAAATTTATTTATAAAAGAGTCATGATCTGAGTTAAAACTCCATTTACTCTGTCCTGATCTCAGTGGACAAGCATTCAGAAAGTTTAGACATTAGGGGAAAAGAGAAGCTTTTTCAGTGAGTCATAGCAGCAGACTTGCTTACTGACGAGCCCATAGGAAAGGCTAGATGAAGCTTTCTTTATTTAATTCTGGTCCAAGAATCAAGAGCTCCTCTGTGATTCATGTAAGAACTTAAGACCAAAATGCTGGTGAAGATTTTGTAGACATGAAAGTGCAGAGTTCTAGAAGGTGAATGGAGAAGACTCTTACCTGAAAAGTAGCTAAAAGATTAAAATCTAGAAGGTCTACATAGTCCAAGAGTCAAATGTTTTTTGGCTTAAAGATCTAGGAAAACACAGTAGAGTCCCATCTCTGTGCCAAAACATTATGCTGGGTAAAACATTTTTTTTTCTCATGCAAAATTGGGAAGGAAACAGAAAAATAATCATACTCCTATTTATGTTTTTTGTTTGTTTGTTTGTTTGTTTGTTTGTTTGAGACTAGGTT
>PVHY01011424.1:0-48039 GCA_004024945.1 Uropsilus gracilis
ACCACACAAGTAAAGTGCTCAGCCTGTGCATCTCTCTTCTTCTCATCCCCACCCTTCACCTCCTTCCTTCCCAGCTTAGCTTTCTAGGTGTGTTATTTCCACTGTCAACTGTGTTAGCCCTCCTTTCTTCATCATACTTGGTTGACAAATGCTCATCCTGATTCAATCAGACTCATCTACTTTGTTCCAATACTTTTAAAAGTAAATGAGGCTGGAAGGAAACTGCTATACTCACTGGCTATTAAATATTCATCACCACCAACTTTACAGGGGCTCTTCTTGTTACCTGGTGTTGAGTCTTGTTCTAGTCTGATTAATCTTTCATTCTGTTATTTTTCACCTTCCTTCACCTGCAGCTTCATCATCTCTTCCCTCACCAATTTTTTGCTCTGATGTACTTGCCTCCTACTTCTCTGAAGAAATAGAAGCAATCCGAAAAGATTTTTCCACATATCCACTGCTTCCACTTGTATTCTGTAATATACTCTGCATTTACTCCAACTTTTAATGAATGATCTGTGTTTTATCTAAAACCAACCTTTATATTTTACGTACTAAGTACCATTACCTGTCAAGGAATTGGCTCCAATAATTTTCTCCTCTTTCCTAAATCAGTTTCTCTCTTGAACCATTCTTAACAGCAAACATGTCAAAAATCTCATCTTTCAAAATAAAAATCTTCTCTTGTCCATGTACTCCACACCACCAAAAAACTAATCTTTGCCTCCCACCCCCGTTTATAACAATACTCTTCAAAAGTTTATAATCATACATTAGAAAAACAGGTGTTAGTATGTTTTTAAAAGAGATTGCAATTTGAAATAGAGGATCTAATAATTGATAAGAAATAAACATATTTTTCCCTCATGCTCTTCTGTTTCTTACAGAAACTAAGGGTTGAGAGTCCAGGATTCTCTCATTTCAGCTCTTCTAATCAGGAACAGAGATCACACATACCCACTGGTAAGCTTCTTATATTTTATCAGACTATACCCCAGAGAGTTTCAGGGCTTTGAAACTTCTTAGGGTCCCAGGGTATGGTACTTAAACAAACTGATGCTCTAAATGAACTTTAGGATATAAGAGCTTGTTGGATTGGTGGTTTTATTTGGCATTGGCACGTTAAATAATTTGAATGTATACATTTTTGGATTACTTTAATATAATTTAACAAACTCTTAATCTTCAGACTTTTGTCCAGGGGCATCAAAAGAAAACCTGTTATTATTGTAACATCTATGTAACTTTATAGTTTTGATGTGATGTCATCTTTGGGGGAGTTGGGAAAGTTTAAAAACTAGTGACATGAACTTTCAAGTGGTGCCTAAGAATTTTTAAGAGTTACAGGACTGAACACAAAAAGGAAAATCCTGTTCAGCCTTTTATTTTTACTCTTAAGATTGCCTTTCCTCTATTTCTATCTCCTGTTCATGATCCATTTAATTATGGCTTGGTGAGAGAGTTGTAGTAGAATAAGAGTCAACTGAAGATCTCTTTATAATGAAACTAAAATTTCTGTTTCTTGTATTTTCAACATCCTAGGTGACTACCCTTCTGGGGTAAAAATTTCTGGCCCAAACAGCAATGTTCGGGGAAGAGGGATTACCCGCTTACTAGAGAGCATCTCCAATTCTACCAGCAATATCCCCAGATTCTCCAACTGTGAGACTTCACTTTCACCTTACATGTCCCAAAAGGATGGGTACAAATCTTTCTCTTCCTTATCATAATGATGGTACTTCTTTCAATTTCTGGAAAAATGACAGGCCCATCTTCCCTTCTGACTACAGTCATATTAAACAGATCACATCAATGGTAAATGTCACAACAGAAAAAGCTACTGAATTTATAAGGAAATTGTCGCATAGATTAAAAATAATTGTGGTTGGAGAAGAACCTGGCACTTCTTTTTTTTTTTTTCTTTAGGCTTGTTCTACTTCCTGACTGTAGATTGAAATGCCAATAAAATTTTGAGTCCTGTAAGAACAAAACTGCATATTCAGAGTTGTGTTATTGGGAATGTTATATTTGAATAGTCATCACCCCCCCCCTTAATAAGGTATTCAAAATAGTGTTAATCTATTTTTTTCCCTTTGTGAAATGTGGAACCTTAGCCTTGAGACCTGCAGGCTATTTTTATTTGTAAATATTTAAGAAAATTAGCCTTTGGCAAAAACAGTTTTGATATTTAGTGTTTTCAGAATATGCTGACTTTGGCAAAGGAGTAATTTGAAGAATGAGAAATCAAAATGAGAAAGGTTCTGTAATTTCTCCCAAACCAGAGTTAGACAGTGACTGAATTACAGCTACCACTGAATTCATATGACCACAAAACATTTTGCATATACAGAGCAGATGTCATATTGAGTCACATATTCATCCCGTTCACGACTGTTTTAAATGGTCTTATCTTTTACTTGGGTGTATCATACAGCACTGCAGTAGCAAGGAGGTGTAGTAGATTTTCCTCTGGGAACCAATGCCAGTACTACACAAGGCCGTGTATAGTACTACTTACACAAGGTACTACACAAGCACCTAAGATAAGTCTGTTTGACTCAAAATCTGTTTCATCTGATTATAGAGAATGACTGTCATAGGACTGTGGGTTTTCCTAATATCCGTTTTCTCCTTTGCTGACTATTGAGAACTTTATGGGGATACACAAACACACATGCTCACACACACACAGAGATATTATCATGTATAATTCTTTTAACCACTCTAAGGAAGGAGGTAACATGTATTTTACAGACAAATACACACCAGACTCAAAAGACTGGGACATGTAGTTACGTGGAACTGGTTAGTCATGTCTGACTGATTCTAAACCCATGTTCTTCATATGGCACACTCTCCTTCACCTGTGTTGTATCTGTTCTGATACAGAACTTTGGACAACTGACTATATAGGGTATAAGTTTTTATATTGCATTTTCTATAAAATATATTGTTTACAAATCTTACATCCAAACTTTGAAGCATTTTCTTTTCAAAATCAGCATGACAGTGCTTGTGTTGACTGGGGAAGTGAAGAGAATGCCCTAAAATAATTATTCTATTCCTTAGCTTCAGATGCCTAAATCCTGTTCTGTACCATCCTGTTTACTGAAGTTATACTTTAAAAATTTTACAGGTTGTATTGTACTTTTGAGATACATTATATGTCAGATAAGCCAAAACAGTTCAGTGGGATTAGGGAATAAATTTTAGAAGAAGAGCTAGTCTTTTCCTACAGAGTTCATCAGAATCCCCAAATTACATTATTAGTAAATTCAAACTCCTATCTTCCTTTTTTTTAAGATTCCAGAATTCTTTTGGTAGTGAACTCAAAGTATTACCCACCTTTCAGGAAGACAAGTGATTGGTATACTTCTAGACATCCTAGTTGAAGGCAATTTCTGCTTCAGCTCTAGTATTATTTTCTTTGTTACCTGAGAACACGTTATACATAGCTTTTAATGCTGCTCTTTGAATTCATGACGTAACTCCTTCCTTAGTGACAAGCTTTGAGATGCCCATGTCTGTGTGAGGTGTTCAGTAAATGTTAGAATAAATAACTGCGATTATAGGTAATGAGAAGAGATGGCCAGAATTTCAGATCCACTCGCAAGGGGAAGTATTCCATGGGAGGAGTCATGCACCTTTTTTCATGGAATCTGTTATCATCCCTTTCCTCAAAACCACATGATTTAGTTTGTGCAGTGAATATATTTTGAGAATCTGTTAAGTGCTTGACTAAGTAGAGTAAGGTAACTAAAGATATAGCTCCTGTCCTTGGGGAACGCAGTGTGGGCAATTTGTAAAAGCACTATTAAGACATGTAGGTCAGTGGAATATGATAATTCAAAAATAAATCTAGTCAGTTGTCCTTCAAGACCATGAAGATCATTCAGTAGGAAAAAAGGCTTCAGCAAATAGTGCCTGGAATAAGTGGATATCCACAATCAAAAGAATGAATTTGAATTCTCTCTACCATTCACAAAAGTTAACTCAAAATGAATGGAATATTTAAAATAGCCAGAACTATACAATTCTTGGAAGAAAATAAAAATCTTCATGGCTTTGATGAAGCAAGATTCATAATAGACACCAAAAGCTTGAAAGGAAAATAAGTTGAAATTTATCAAGGAAAGGGGGTTTTAGGAAAAGTTTGAAATTAGAACAATTTGTTGAACTATAATTTTCAATAACAAAATTATTGTATATTTTATTTTAGTAAAAATAAAACAATAATAAAGGGGCATGGTAGAAGGTTTGAGATGAAGAGGCAGAGGGATCAGGTTAAGCAATATGCAGAACCTTTGTGAGATCTGAAAGTGCCCAGTTTGCCCAAAGGACTTTGGTGGTTCTTGTGATAATTGATACAAGCCTGGGTAAAGAATGCAAGGAAGTTGATCTGGTAGATTCAAAGCAGAAAGTGATGCCAGTAAGGCTGTGGCTGTTAGCAGACAATAGGTTCCTGTAGTGGGGGCAAAGGAGACTGTGGGAGACATGATTTATAAAGAGGTAACATTCAAATCTGTGGGACTATTCAGAGAAATGTCTAGAACAAGTAAAGGCAAAAGGAGGGAAAATTGAAATTGGGCTCAATTACACTTGATTTAAGGTTTTAAATATGAAAAGAAAAATTCTTAAATCACTAGAAGAAAATGTACAGTAATATTCTGACTTTGAGGCCAGGCATGGTGGTGCGTGCTTCTAAGCAGCAATCTAGGAAGCTGCGGCCAGAACCAGGGATCGTGGTTCGAGTTCTGCCCGGTGCATGTAGCAAGACCTAGTTCCAAAAAACTAGCTGAGTATAGTGGCGCACACCTATAATCCCAGCTACCTGGGAAGCTGAGGCTGGGGATTGCTTGAGTCTGTGGTACCCCGGGCAACGTAAGCCTCCGGTTCCATGGGCAAAAATAGCAAGACCTAATCTCAATAAAAAAAAAATTCTGACTTTGAGGTCAAAGATTTAATACAATTTAATTCATTATAAAAGAAGCTTGATATGTGTGACTACATTAAAGAATTTCTGTTCATTAAAAATGTATTAAAAAGTATGAAAAAATAAGCCACAAAGTGGTGTATAATAAGCACAGAATCAGAGTGTGATTGCCTCTGGGAAATAGAGGAATGTACATGTCAAATACTACATTTAAATACAAAGAACAAGTTTTAATAGACACTTCTTGATGACTCAGCCAATAAATAGTGAAGTAAAAGAGTTTGTTTGTTTCTCTCAAGTTAGGATATCTTAATCTAGATTTCAGACAGTTTTACCAGTTGATAGGAAAGGGGCTAAGTTAATGATTTACGTAGAGATTTCTATTTTGGAAAACAGGTGGGAGAGTTGAGTACTAGCTCAGTAAATTAGCTGTCTTTCTCAGCAGCTGACGGAAACTTTGTGTTCATACTTAGCTTCCCCAAAAGTCTAAAACTTTTCAGTTCGTCCCCATTTGGCTGATAACCCTGGGCATTGATTCACCCACCATATCACAGTTTGAGGTGTCGAAAATGTCCATTTCTCCATTTGAGTTGATAGACCAGGATGCAATTTAAATACATTTGGCTTCCTAGTAGGTGAGAGGCAAGTCTGCTAGCAGTGTCCAAAGAGCATCTACCATTTGTACAAGAATCTGCTAAAAATAACTTAGATTTTCTATCTCTTACTGGCACACAATGGTGGTAGTAAGCACCTTGAAGTGTTGGAACAGCTTACACAGGAGGGTGATAAGCACTTATAAAGCCTTTAACTTAAACACTAGACCCTTAACTTTTACCAGGTGTTCTGGGGCTGTTGTCACGCAGCAGTGCTGCTGCTACTGCTGCTGCCATGATTTGTGACGTCAGTCTCCATGGAGATGGTCGCTTCAAATTCTGATGTCTCTGTTCTTGACTTCCTCTCCTTAGTGAACTTGCCCTTCATCCCACTTCAGGTACCTTCTCTCCTTAGTGAACTTGCCCTTCATCCCATTTCAGTTACCTTCTCTCCTTAGACATCCTGGCCTTTATCATTACCAGCAACACAGCTCCATCATGCATTCCTTCCATCTTAAGTAGTCCATGCTCTACTCACTACCTTACGTTTTTAGCTCATATTTCTGGCATCCAAAGATCAAGAATTCTACTGCACCTGGGACCTACAACTTGTTGATCCAGTCACCATTTTCCTGTCTCTTACATGTTCATGTCCTTGCTATTCTCCTTACCAGGTAAAAAGTTCATAAGCAAGAGTCATAATCACTCCCTACGTATCTTTTCCTTCGTTTGACACAATCTAGATTCTTGTGAAATCCAACTCTCTTCTTATTCCCTCAACACTCACACCTCTAACTGTAACTGCAAGACATACAACCATTTTGCCCAGTCTCCCGTAAGTTGCCGACCACCACTTTAAGGGGGACTCTTTAATGCTGCTGCCTTTCCTTGTCCACTTGCTTTCACTCTCTTCTACATGACTCCTTCATATGTTCTTTCCTTAAACTCCAATATTTCCTTCCCCGTCCTTAGTCCCAGCTTCATGAGAAGTATTCGGAAAGGAACTGCAGGCTTCCCCACCACACCTACCCAGCATCTATCTACACCTAGGTCCCCCTCCCCTAGCCCATTATAATGGATGACTTGTCATGCTCCTCCAGGCAAATATCACTCAAGTCTGATACCCTCATTTTGTCAGTCAGTCTCCTTCTCTAGCACCCTTACGGCTTCCTTTCTTAACATTCCCCTTACTGCACAAACTTGATTTTATTGCTCCCATTAAAAATAAACAAAATCATCTGGCCGTTGCTCTATTATGGGCCCACTTTCAGAGCAAAGCTTCATAAGACTTGTCTTCCTGTTCTCAGTGCCTCACCTCTCATTTGTCCCTTTAACCCAGTTAGGCATTTGTCAGTTTTCTTACCAAGGTCACCAGTGACTTCAGCGTTGCTAAGTTGAATGTTCAGAATCTTGGCCCTCATAGTGAACTTACCAGCACAATTCTCAGACTCAGCTGAACAGCTGCTTCTCTTGGCTTCTAGGGCACCACTGTTCTTGTTCTCTCCTGTCTAATTATTCGTCAGTCTTACCTGACTTACCATCTTTCCTCAACTTTAGTTTCTTATGGCTCAGCCTCCAAAAAGATACCAACCCTGCTGATGTCCTGATCTCAGATTTCTGGCTTCCAAAACTGTGAGGGAATAAACTCCTAATGTTTAAAGTCACTTAGTTTGTGGTCATTTGTATGGGAGCCCCAGGAAATTAATAGTTCAGTAAAGCTACTCAAAAATAAGCAAGCACATCTCAAGTGGCATTTCATCAGTTCCTGTAGGAGTCCAAATCCTCTGCACAGCCTCTTTGGCCTTAGCCTAGCTGCTTGCCCTCAGCTTTGCACACCTGGAGCGGGTCACACTGCTCTCCTTGCTGTTTCTTGATACCTCCAGCCTCTTCTTCACTTACCTATGCCTTTCTCACTTAACTAGATACTGCACTGCATTGTAGTAGACAGGTGCTTCTTATTCCTTTTTTATATGTAATATTTCATTGTGTAGTGACAGCATTGTTCTCTTGTTACCATCTTTGCTAATACAAGTATGTAGTGCTGTAGTGCCTGGACCATGTCCCTTACCATTTCAGTGTGTTTTCAAAATTGTCTGCGGGCTTCTAAATTATAAAATATAAAATGTAAAAAAAAAAAAAATTGAATATTTCTAAAATATAAATTTCTAGTTTGATTTCTGGGTTAAACAAAATGTATATGTCATTTTGCTAAATATTCCTAGTTTCTCCTCTGTCATGATTCTGCCATTCTGTTCTTTAGCCTCATCGAGAGGATGAGGTTAGTTTTTAGGGTTTTGCCACTCTAACAGAAGGAAATGTATTTCAGGGACACTTTAATTTATGTTTATTGTGAACATGTTTTTTCACACCATTTAAAATGCATTTGTTACCAGAGAATAGAGGTGACATGGCCCCTTGAGAAAGATTTGGGATGAAAGAAAGAGAAAGGTCAGACCCTAGAAGGCAAGGTATCTGTAGTGGGAGGTAGAGATTTCCAGAGACCTTTGTTGGTGGTAGAGACTCCCAGGGAAAGGGGAAAAGGGGATCTAAGGGAAGAAAGGCATTCAAGCATTGGAATTTAGCATTGCAGTTGGGCCCTGAGTGCCTCCAGAAGTCAGGACCAAGGATTTTATTTTTCGCTTAGCCAGTCTTCTGAACTAGGATTGTTGATCTTTGAAAGGCCTGGAGGAGAGGCTTGTGCTGGTTGGTTGCATAGAGTGGTGGTGGCCCTGAGGGAGCTGGGCCCAGGCCTGGCCTCCTGAGAGTGCTTTGTTACCCTTGGATTGCTGTGGTCTTCAGCTCCAAAGTACTGTTGCTTTCTCTGTCTGGAATTTGGAGGTTCAGACCACTTCCAGGTTGGAGCAGGGAAAACAAGGAAGCTGAGCATCTTGAAGACAGTTCACTCACGCCATCTAGCAACACACGTTTTTTCTGTCTAGTTTGAATTTTCCCTCTGCCCTTGAAGCTAAAAGACATCACAGGTCTAAAAATTTGTGAATAACTAAGAACTGAGCACTGGTAAGGAACTAAGGGATACCTATAATCTCAAAGACTATGCTGCTTTTTATTACTATTACTATTTTGTAAATAAACTTATTTTGGTCATTTTAAAAGTGGTCTTGGGAGCTGCTGTGTATGGGTTGGAAAAGGACCCTGGGGAGTAGCAAACTGCAGCTTCCCCCTTTGAAGTTTAGTTGGATTTGAGGTTTTTGCTTCCTTGCACCCGGTATCACATCGTCCATATCTCTCATGGTGCTTTCTTCAGACTTTGTTTCAAATTTTTATCTCTCTGTAGACTAACACAAGATACAAATTCTAGCAAAACCAAGCTATGCAAAGAAACTTCAGGGGGTGGTGAAACTGCACTTGACACTGATATGGGAACCATGGAGAACTCTAGACATGTACTCAGCATGTGGACAAAAGTATAAAATATTTTCAATTTTTTTTTAGGGTTTTGAATTTCGAAATAGACTTTGGATATCTTGAATGTATAAATTAATTTCACTTACTCATTAATTCAAATAATATTTGTTGAGCATCTGCTGTGTGCAGATACCATTTTAGGTACTAGAAAAACAACATGAACTTATTCTCCTACCTCAGGGAGTAAATAGAGAAGGGAATGACTTTTTTGTTACCAATAATTTAGACCCCTGGTCCAGGTGAACTTTCAGTGCTAAAATTCTAGGTTCATAGAATCCTGTTTCCACTTGCAGTATCCAGAAATTGGGGATCAACCCTACTTGTGAGCCAAAGCAGGGATTAAAGCCCTAGTTCCTGATGTAGCAATGACTTAGTGCTAGAAAAGGGTCTTCGACTACCTCTTACTTTCTTTTCACCAATGAAGGAAAAAGCATTCTGTCTTTCTGTCACTGCAAAGTCACACAGAGCCAAGGGTCCTGGTTTTTAGGTCTCCCTGAGTTATTATTACTATCTTGGGATATATACTATCTTGGGAGATATTACCATATCTCCCAACCTTGTAGGGATGTTAGGGGAGCAAAAATAACTCAAATGTTACCCCACCCCCTGTTCCCATCTGGTCTGGAAAACAGCTATGAATGAACCTTGAGCAGCATGTGGTTGGTGGTGGCTTGGTTTCTGACTGACTGTTCCTGACCCCACCCCACCCCCACCTCCTTCCATACCAAGCCACACAGCTCTCCTGGGTTCTGAAACTGATTCAAAGCTACTGCAGGATGTTTTTACTAGCCTGAGGAAGACAATACCAGCAGTTAGAGAAAAGTGGAAGCAGGAAGATAAAAGTAACATGCTGGGAGGGAGGAAGGCTGCTCTGAGCTGATAAAACTAATAGATTGTTCCTGAAGGGGAAAACTGAGCCTCATGGCATGAAGAATTGTAATGAAGTAACTAATATGTTTGAGGGTTCTGACTTGCTTTCTGCAAAGGAAAACTAAAACCCAGACTGTAAACCTGTATTTATCTCAGCTTTGTCACTTGTTGCATGTTCCTTGACATGACCAGAAACATCTGAGCCTGAGTTTTATCTGTCTATAAATGGAGATTAATAATGCCTGGCTGATAACGAGGTCAGAGGCTTCGAAGGGGTCATGTTTTTAAATATGCTTTATAAAGTTCAGCATTTCCTCCACTTCCTGAGCTGGCTACTTAGGGACTTCTGATAATCTGTGCCCCCTCCCTGCTCCCTGACAGCTTCGAGTGTGTGTACACACACCACAAGGTTTTTAAATCAGAAGACTGACTAGAAGTGATTTACCCAGGCTGATTTTTCTAGACAGTTGCTCAATTGGTGTTTCAGTGGGATCTTTGAAGACTCCAGTATCCTGGTACTTTGAATCCTCTTCATAAAGCTCTCCTGGGCAGCTATGCCTGTGTCTTTTCAGAGTAATATGAAATAACTGCTTCCTGGCTCAGTGAACCATCTCTTTTCCCAGCACAAAAGAAAACTGAAAAACCTCTCTGGTTTTGATTGTCAGGTCAGAGAGGGAGTAAAAGTAGCCTGAAAGGTGAGTCCAGATGTGTGTCTGCATAGACCCATCTCCCTCCACCGTACTAACTATGCTGATGTTACTTCCCCAGGCTGGTAGGCTTGGGCTGGGGGATGGGGGGCTAGCTTGTGGGGACCTGAGTGGTAACCCCACTTGCTCTCAACCTGAAAGTTATGGAAGATACTTAAGCTGGCAGAACAGGCTGACAGGTGTTTGTCAAGAGTGCTGGGAACTAGGAAAGTGAACTTCATAGGCACAGGTTTGGCTACTTGTGGGCAGCCTGTTTTGATTTAAAGAAAAACACCATGGCTTGTCACACGGAGTAAACCATGTTCAGTTACAGCTTTCAACTGTGAATTGTGAAATTCCTCACGTTGATTTTATGAGGAAAAGCTGAAATAGAAACATGATAGATCTGCTTTAAATGCTTTTACAGAAAAATCTACGTTCTGCCGGTTTGCAGCCCATCCTCTCATGAGCTCTCCTGCATGACTGCTGGCCAGGCTTTCACCTCATTTCCTTTGCTCACCTCTTTTCTTCCTTGAAAGTGTCCTTGGAACTCATCTTCGCTCCTTTCTCACCACATAGCCTCATCCAGGACAACTTCCCCATGCCGTGACTTCCCAACTAACTCCTGGCTGAGCTCTTGAGCTGTGGAGAAATAGTCCACCCACAGGGGCAAGGCTGTGGCAGGGACAGCCAGCAGGCCCACCAGCCCAGGAGAGCCAGTGGAGAGCCAGGACAGGCTGGGCGGGCAGAGGGAGGCACCGGGAAGTGAGGGTGAGCACATTCACTATTCTGGCCCTGACAGGAGTTACCATGATGCCAGAATCCTGGACCAGCTGCAAACAAATTCATGTGTGTATTGATTTAAACCAACCCATATTAACCAAAGGAATAAATGGGGTTGAACGGGAGCCATTCTGTATCTAAGAGCATACTGGGGAGACTGGAAAGAAGCCCCAACCTGGCAAAGCAGTGTTCCCAAACTGAATTGCATTGGCACCTGCTAGGAGGGCTGTGGGCTGCAAGGGGGGGCTCTGGGAAAAGCAGGAGGGTGAGGTCCAGGTCCTGCCCCACAGAGATCTGGATGAAGCACAGGGAGAGAGCTCACTGGGACAGCTGTGCCATGTGGCCCAAGATGGGAGTGGGAACAAGGTGACAAGATTGTCCCCAATCTGCAGGAGGTCATGTTGGGGTTAGAGTCGTATCTGGGACTTGAGGAGGCCTGAAAGAATAGTCAGAGATGGATTATGTGTGGGTATTCACCACGGAACAGAGCAAAAGCCCCTTGAGGGAGAGCACAGTGGAGCTGGGGTGACCTTTGCTGGGATGTCTGGGATATGCCCGGGAGTTGTCTGAGATGAGGGGGTGGGAGGCCAGGTCCCTGAAGCAAGAAATTTTTTCTTTCTTTTTTTCATAATTTATTTATCTATAAATTTCAATCCCAGGGATTTACCTCCCCACCCTCCCCTCCCATCCCCCCTTTTCCCTCCTGCCCATAGTTGTGTGCTTCAGTTTGGTACTTAGCTTGTTTTGTCTTTTCCTCATGGTTTTTGTTTCTTTTTTCCACTATATCCCATATATTAGTGAAACCATTTGACTTCTGTCTTTCTCTTTTTGACTTGTGAAGCAAGAAATTTGTATTAAGTTGAATAAATGTAAGGAGTTCTTTGCATACCTTTTTAAAGTTCATAAAATTATATCCAATAAAAATATATGCAAACACTGTGTCAGATAGGCCTGAGGTATGGGGCATAGAGGTGGGCAGGGCATTTCCTCCATGGGACATAGATATTCATGTTCACATTCCAAGTTCAGCACTGTGTATCCAGTTCTTGGCTCCTGCAGTGGACAGGAAGACCGCAGCCTGGTCCAGGTGAAAGCTAGGTCTCAGTCAAATCAGCAGTGGGGAAGGCCCAGGTCCAGTTCACAGGTCCAGAGTGTACAGCTGAAGGGTCAGTTAGGTATGAAGTTCCTGACTTAGCTAACATCTAACATGGGGAAAGAAGCAGTCCATCAATGAATGGAGTGGACAGCTTGAAAGAAGAGGCTCAGGGAGGAGAAGGTGGGAGGGAAGAAGGTGGGGCAGCGGGGGGTGGGGGGGGGTGCTGGAGCAGCCTCCACCAGGTCTCATCCATCAGTGGTTGCCAGACTGGTGAGGGGACTTGGACCCCTAATCTCGCTCAGCATTCCCATAATCATCCTCCTGCCCTCTGGAGATCTCATTCATCTGCGTTGGCTCCTGGTAGATCCTGCGGTTCCTGTGGGTAGTGAGCACAGTGGAAAGATGTCCTCACTCTGATCCAAGGCAGCTGGGCCTAGTGTTCCATGTGGGAGCAACAGTATCAGACCTGCTGTCTGATGGTCCCCCTGCAAACACAACTAAAAGGAAACTCGGGACAGGAAGGTAGCACCGACTTGTTCACTCTGAGTTGAGGACATGAAAGGAATGGGTGACCCTACTGGACACAGAGGGCCCCTGACTGAGGCCCCACCCCTCAGTGGGCTCTGGGTCCACCATGGGGCACCCTCCACTGGAATCTGAGACTGGGGCACCGCAGGCCAGGGAGTTAGATTGGTGCCACTTTGTGAAGTGGGTGAGTGCCCTTATCTCAGTTCTAAAGTCACGCTGATGCAAACAGCAGCTGCCTCTAGAGTAGCACCTAGAAGAGACACCTGTCCCATCTGCTCAGACCCACTCAGACCTGCCAACAGGCTGCCTGACACTCACGGCCTGGCATTGTCGTCCTCGCTCTTGTTCCGGCAGCAGCAGCAGTAGACGATGATGCCAATGATGATGAGGACCCCTACAATGCCACCTGCGATGCCCGCATACAGGGCCACATTCATGGAGGCTGCAAAAGAATGAAGCAGCTGAGTCTCTGGCCTGAGCCTAGGCTTCAAGGCAGAATTGAGGAGAGGAAGCCCAACAGCCTCTGCCGCTCACCCTCCTCCTGCCCAGGGAGCTCCCCTGACAGGACTCCATGGGACACATGGCCTAGGAGGGATGTAACCAGACAGGCTCAGGAGCATCGTTGTAGACAACAGGGACAGGCTAATTGTTTTGCATCCCTTCTCACCCCAGGCTAGCCAGGCTCTTCCTGTCAGCCATGATAGTTCTTCCTCTAGATTCTTCCTGAGCTGGCAAGGGTGTTTCACCCTACAGAGATGGAGTTGAGACGCTGGTAGTTGTCTCTGGACATTTTCTCCATGTCCACCGAGAAGCCCTAAGGTAGGCCGGGCTGAACAAGCCAACTTCCCCAGGGACAGGACTAGTCTCCCAGGGAGGGGCACCTGGAATAGCTGCATCTGGCCAAGGTCACTCCTGCCATAGACCTGTGAGTGACCCTAAAGAGCCTCCTAGTTCACTGTCTCAGGTGTCTCTCAGTTGAATCTCTTGAGCACCAGCCAGTCATCTTCTGACCTTTGCCCCTCCTCTCCCCTCTCCTACCCTCCTCCGCCTCCCAAACCACTCTTACGGAGTCTGACAGCCACAGTGATGTTGCAGGACTCCACGCCCACATCATTTGCAGAGGTGCAGATGTAGTACCCTGACATCTCTGTGGAGATGTTCTTCAGAAAGAGGGTTTGTCCTGTGACTAGAAAGGAAGAGTTAGGTAAGAAGTCTGCACCTCGGGCAGTGGTGCAGGGGCTTGAATGAGGCTGGTACAAGCAATACCTCCAAAGGTATTGCTGAGCCTCCTGTGCAGATGAGGGTAAATACCTGCCTCTGTAGCCGTGGGCCCTCAGAATCTCCAGGACACACTTCCAAGATGCTTAGAATTCAGTTGGGCAGCCTGGGTTTAAAGGTGGGTTTTGCCACTTACTGATTTTGTGGCTTTGGGTAAGTAGCATAGTTTTGTTGCACCTCAATTCCTTTATCTGAAGATGGAAATAATAACAGAGCCTACCCCCTGGGGTCCCTGAAAGCTTAAATGAGGTAGCAGTAGATGTAAGTCCAAGACAAAGTCTGCATGTATGTAGTATGTGCTCAGGAAACATACATAATGCATAAAAAATATACATCATCTACTGCATGAAAATGCTTTATAATTAGATATTATAGCCACTCCTGTGACTTTCAGAAATGGAAAGTCTTTGCTTGGAAAGCTCTAGAAATTAAGAACCCTGAGTGGGGTGTGTGTGTGTGTGTGTGTGTGTGTGTGTGTGTGTCTACTCTTCCTCTTCCACCTGATCAGCTATTTAGCCCCTTTGAGCTACAGTTACCACAACCTGGCAGTGGGAGTGAAAATACCTTTCACCCTCTGACTCAGGAGGATGGTCTAAATGCCCTCCTGAGGGAGCTTCATGTTAATGCTGATCCTACAAATATCTTCACCTTGACAAGCACTGTTTGTTTAGACATTTATATGTTCTGTCCTCAAAGATGCTTTGTCACAACTGCCACTGTGAGAAAAGAGCTAAGAGAGCTCTGTCCTCCCTCAGATGGACTGTAGAACCAGCCTCCTGTCACCACCGGAGTGTTCACTCCACTCACTCTGGAAGGGGGGCCTTCCAGACTACAAGCAGGCTCCTGTCACTGGCCTGTTCAGCCATTTCAGGGGTGGCCCATTAGCCTCAGAAGCCAAGCTTCTCAGCATAGCCACAGGTTACTATCATTACAGTCATGTGCTATTGTTCCCCTGGTATCCAGTTCTCGCCCGGTCTCACCTCTGCTCTTGAGAGACTGTCTCCCCATTGAGTTTCCCTGTCTGGATGTGCTACTCAGAACATTTCCTCAAATATATTGATATCCTCTAATTTGTAGGGCAGGTAGAACAAATATTTCCATTTCTAACGTCACACAAGGTAACTGTAGTCTTAGAGAAATCAAAACCACTTTGGACAATCCAAAAAGATTAGCCTAAAACCACAAAATTAAGAAATGACAGTGCTGCAATTAACAATTCTGTCTTAGGTATAGGACTCCCTGAGTGGCTCATACCTTTCTTTCAAAAATTATATTATAGTCATGTACGTTGGTGGTATAGTGGTGAGCATAGCTGCCTTCCAAAAATTATATTATGGAAATGGAAGCAATATATGCTTATTATAAGAATTTATACATGACATATAACGATTACTTCAATTGAGTCCATTCCATCAACTCTTTCTGCTGACCACATTAGCTCTAAACAAGATGCAAAAGGTCCCTGCCCTTCTGGTGCCTATAGTCTGTAAGGAAAGATAAACATAAAATAATGGGGCTTAGAAGACAATTAGAATTCAGATGGAAATGCTACTTGAATTTCATTTCTAACCAGGGAATTTAATTTTCTCCACAGCTCAGGGAAAACCTCCATAAAGAGTATACAAAATAAAATAAAAATCACCCATATTCTCATTAGCACTTTTGTTTGAGATTATTTTCTAATCATTTCAGATGACTTCAGATTCTTCCCCTGAAACCCAGGACACTATTCTCTGGGTGCTTACAGAATTCTTTCCTGGGTCTTAAAATTCCTTATCTTAGTATGTTTTCTGGAACATTGCCTACAGGTGATAATCCATGGTACTGCAAAAGGAGTCCATGACCAAAACAAGTTGAGAAGTTACTGAATTAAGTTAGATACAGTTTTCTAATCTCAAAGTGTCTAGTGTGCTCTCAAGCACTGAGCATCTCAAGGGTTATAGTATTAATGGTCTCATGTTTTTTAAAAAATGTTGAAAAGGCCATCTTGAATGAATACACTTTGGGAAATGCTCTGAGTCCTTAGAGCCTCCTTCTGGGGTCTATAAATATTCTTACCAAATGTCCACTATTTCAGAGTGTGAGTCTCAGTCAATATTAGGTGTATACAATGCATTTCAGACAGATGGGAAACATATTTCAGACAGCATCCAGGATCCTCTACATTGTTAGGGCCCAGTTTTGCATTATTTATGGTGGGAAACATGTGATTTCTTAGTCTGGAATCAACATTATATTTTCCCAGCTCCTGGAAGCAAACAGTGGGCATTATAAGCTACTATAGGGATTAACATGTATATATCTGGTCTCACAGATCTGTTTTGATTCTGGATTGAGGTCCTCAATCCAGACTGGGTACTCAAAAAATACCCACTAGGTCCTGAAATTAATATATCTGTTGCAGTAGTGACACCTAGTGGTCAATAATGGAAGTGTACCAGAGTGCACAAATGGGAGTGTACCTGAGTAGTATTCCAACCTGGTCTGCACCAGAGAAGTGTGGGGGTAAAGTTCTCCAGAGACATTCCCAGAATCACTAAAGTCAAGCTGATTAGATTTAACTTTCCTGCTGCACCCTCACCACCAGGCCCAACCTCAAGGGTTGTCAACAAACTTGGGCTGCCAGTTATCACCCACAGCCCTCAAGATCCTCCCAACTTGTTGGGGTCAGGGCTCGTGTCCATAGTTCAGAACCTTCTCCCCAAACTCACCTGGGACCCCAAAATAACTCCTCTCTTCTTTCTTGTTATCCCAATTCTTACCCCCTCAGTGCATGAGACTAGCTGGTAGGATGGGATTTACAAAGGATGCTCAGAGCAAATACGGTTTCTTATCCTTTTTACAGCCTTCTGGGATGTGGGATATGGTCACCCCAGTGTATAGATGACTGAAGGCCAGAGAGGCTATGAGTGACTTAGAGCGAGGGCATTGGGACTCAAGTCCATATTTACTGACTCCTGCTCCTAGTTCTTTTTCACTGTTGGCTCTCTCTGATGCAATGCTAAGTCAAGGGAAGCCATCTTCTTTTTTTTTTTTTTTAAAGAAAAAAACTTTCTTACATTAACTTTTATTAAGTTAATGCTGGTTTATGACACTATATTTTAGGGTTATAGGGGGCACACTCTTCGGATGTGAGTCACCACACATCCACCATCAAAGCACCTGCAGTCTTCCACCATCGCCCACAGGGCCCCCTTTACTCCCTCCCCTTCACCCTCACCCTCTGGTATCCTCAAGTCTGCAGATTCAAGAATTTGCTTTGGTTTAATTATTTGTTCCTTTGCTTTGTTTCTTTGCTTTCTACCTATGTGTGAAATTATTTGGTATTTGTCTTTCTCCTTTGGATTTGTTTTGTTTCTCCACCCACAAGCAAGACCCAGAGCTGATCCAACTGGCAGCTCTCAGACCCTCTCTCTCTGGGTCTCCAGGAACATGGGGGCAGCTGCCTGGCCATTGTGCTTGGGGTCCCACCCAGATACCATCCCACACCCCCTTGACTCCAAGGTAACAACAGTGTTTATATATCTTTTCTTCTTCCTGTTCCCCCCCCATCAAAAGGTATACTAGTAAGCCGCCCAATACAAAACCCACCTTCCGACAAGTGGACTGACTCTACCATCTCCTTCCCTGGGAATGGACAACGCCTACAGAATGGCTGTGGCACTGGGGGCAACTGTGGGGAGGTGAGGTGAGGACTGGCAGAGTGGGAGGTGGATGCATGTAGCTAGGGAATGGAACTAGGAATGCCCCACCCACCCTGTACCTGGAGGTACCAGCGGCCGCTCCTGGTGCTGGATATTGTAGCTCTTCCAGCTATACTGAGGTGCTGGAGAACCTTCTTCTGATTTGCAGGTCAGTTGGATGTTGTTCCCAATCACCACCTCTCCTTCGATGCGGCACACTGGTTTGGAAGGTGGCACTGTAAGTAGCAGACCAGAAATTTCAGTCAGGTGGTGTGTGACAGCTATTCGCCCCAAACACACACACACACACACACACACACACAGAGAGAGAGAGAGAGAGAGAGAGAGAGAGAGAGAGAGAGAGAGTGTCTTGTTTGTTCACAGCAAAAAAATTCATTGCTACTGGTGAGATATGAAGTTGTAAGATCAATCCACCCCACAGAGGAGACTCTGTGCCCTCTGAATATCGCAAACTGTGAAAAGTGATGTTCAGATCAACTCAGGTCTGTCTTGTTCCCTGTATTTCTCTTTTTCTGAACTTTTAACTTAAGAACCTGTTTCTAGCTAGACACAGCTTTCTCCCCAAACTGTGCAAAGATACTTTTTCACTTTTCCTTCTCTCCTTAGTGACTAAGTCCATTTTGAATAGAGTCAATAAACTGTAAAAACTATAATCTAACATCAATCCTAGGTTTTACAATTTTATCCTCTTCCCCCATTGGTTTTTCTTAACCCTCCCCCTTAAAGGGGGGGGGGGCAGAGTTAGCGCTGATACTTGAGTTGTGCCGCCTGATTTGCCAATCTAAGACCCCAAGAAACCTTATTTTAGCCCCATTGTATTTTCCTGGGCTGCCAAGGGGCTGCACGTAGAGGGGCCACATGTCTGGAGGCAGTAGCGCCGTAAGGTGAGGTCACCATGGAAAGATGGAGAAACAGACAGGAGAACGGAAGGTCCAGAGATGGATTTGTGCTCTGCCTTCCGAATCTGATCTAGTGCTCCCCACCCACCGGTGGGGGCCCCCAGACAGTGATCCATCTGTGCCATTCTAGGGAATTCCTTTGTTGCCTCAATGTTTGGGGGGCAGTAGACTTCTCTGTAAAGGGTCAAAGATAACCTAGGCATTGAAAGCATCTGTTTCTGCTGCTGCTTTTTAAATAATCCTTTAGAAATGCCCAAACCATTCTCAACTCGAACTTTTTTTTTTTGAGACTAGGTCTTGCTGTTTTTGCCTGTGGAACCGCAGGCTCACATTGCTTGAGGTACCTACCACAGACTCAAGCGATCCCCAGCCTCAGCTTCCCAGGTAGCTGGGATTACAGATGCACGCCACCACACCCAGCTATTTCTTTGGAACTAGGTCTCGCTACGTTTCCCCAAGCGGGACTCAAACCGGGATCCCTGGCTCCAGCCACGGCTTCCTAGACTGCCGCTTACAGGCATGCGCCACCATGCCCGGCCTCTAGGAACATACTCTAAAAAAACTAGCTGGATGCAGCATTGTTGGCCCACTCCTGGTTCAGTGGCAGCCCTCTCTCCAACGCCCTGCCATGCTGACTTTTTAGGAACATACCCAATGGGATAAGCACCACCCTTGCATTTTGCTGAACAACTGCAATTGCCTTTATGTGACTGGCTGACAGCAGGGACCTCAGGCAGCATCGTGTTTATGCTGGGTGGAGAATGGGGCCTGAGCGAGGGGGAAGGGGTAAAGGGGACAGTCAGACAGAAGGGACGGAAGTTATAAAAACCAACAGCCTCCCTCAATTCACAGTCCTAATCTGCTGCCCCCCAGTTCCTGTGGACTCACACCTGTGCCCTTCCCTCAGATAAATTTTAATTATTTTTTTGCAGCAGACCAAGCCTCCCCAAAAAACACAGTCTTCTGGAAGGCTCAGCCCCCATACGCCCTTTCCACCTCATCTCCACTAGTCCAGATCCTTCCTGAAAGTTTCCCACCTTCAGAATCAGCCAGGATCTTAAATTAGAGAGATGGAGGGCAAAGAAGCTTTCACCCGCGGCGGGAATCGAGGACTTCTCAGACTCAGCTGGCTGATTCCACCTCCCGAAATGAATGCAGATGCTACCTGAATATTTAGTGAGGGCGGAGTGATGGGGAGGGAACAGAAACACGTGGATTCCTGGCCTCGTGGGAGAGTGCAATGCCCTTGGCCAACGCATGGGGTCGCCAGAGGCCAGAGAGACGCGCATCCCGCCGGTGGCGTTTTCCAGGCTGGGTCCAGCTCGACCGCTTCCTGGTCAAGAGATCCGGAAGCCCAGTTCTCAGTTTCCTGGGAGGTCGCCCAGTTCGAGAGGGCAATTCGTGTAACTAAGGTCCCTCTGCTCCCAGATAGCCCTGCAGTAAAGCCATTTGGAGAGGAAACTGTCTTTTAAGATTTGTACTGGATCTTTAAATATTTAGTACAAAATGAAATAGCTCTCAATTGTTTAATGAAGTAGTGTTGGATTATAATATTGGGTTATTATATAGGTTTCAGGTTTGCATCATTATAAATCAACATCTGACTGTCCATTACTGTCTAATTTCACCCTTTCCTCTCTTCTTTTAAAGTAAACATTAGTTTCATTGTCTCAAATTTAACTTGTTTCCTTTGCCCTTCAAGTCAATTCCTTTCTTAAAAAAGCCCCTGACCCTGAGAGAGAAGGGCGAATCAGACACACTAAAACCAGGCCAGCTGCCTCCCCCTAACCATTGTGTGGCCAGAAGAAAAAAGGGGAGCCGCTTAAGGTACTGGAAGAGTGCATGCTTAGCCATAGAAAGATCAGATCTGGAGCAGTGAGGGACCTGGTTGGGGGCCAGGCAGGCAGTGGGGGAGAAAGGAGTTGCAGGACAGAAAAGTGATGAACTTGCTCTTTCTCTTGGTAAAGTTTCCCCAGGGAGCTACTGCAAACAAGAAGGATTGGTTGCAGCATCATTTATAATAGTTTTATGGAAATATTCTGAGCATGGGGGGGGGGGGCAGGGACAGGGCAGGGACAGGGCACTCTACCTTCCTTGCTGGAATGACCTGGAACAGCAAGAACTACATGATGTGGAGCAAAGAGAAATGCACTGACTTTGTCAGACTAATGTAGGGTAAGTGAGTCAGTCAGGCCTTTTCCTTCCTTAGTCTGTGTAAGCAGCATCGGGGTGTTATACCCTCCTCATGATTGTGTAGCCCAGTGAGTGCGTTCATGTGTACGTGTGCACACCTGGGCCTGGGAGAGGGGCTAAAGAGATGCAGACAGCATGAGCGGATATGCACATTAGCATGAGAGAGTGAGAGAACAAGTGAAAGAGAATTCTTCCCAGGAGCCTGGGGGACTTACCTGCCTCCCAACCCACCCTGGCCCTGACCCTGCCTGATGCATCTGTGTAACTGCTGAAACCAATAAAGAACCCACACGGATTGGTGAGCTTCGTGCCTGCCCCAACAACTACACATTCAGTTAAATAGGTAAGATATGAGCTGGGGCTGGAGGAACACAGGGAAAATATAAGACCCTGTGACAGGTGAATGTTCTTTTCCTAGCATTTTATTTTTTTAAAATTCATATCTTTAAAGAGGCAAGGGATCACATAGCACACCTATTTATTCGCTAGTGTTTGGCTGAAGGTTGCTTTAGTAGAAGAACAGAAATGGCCGGGCACTGTGGCTCATGCCTGTAAGCTTCAGCCTATGAGGTGGCCAGGGCTAGGGATTGTGGTTCGAGTCCCGCCTGGGGCCCGCAGTGAGACCTAGTTCCAAAAAAAATAGCTGGGCGTGGTGGTGCACATCTGTAATCCCAGCCACCTGGGAAGCTGAGGCTGGGGATTGCGTGAGACTGTGGTACCCTGGGCAATGAGAGCCTGCGGTTCCATGGGCAAAAATAGTGAGACCTAGTCTAAAAAAAAAAAAAAAAAAAAAATGCAGGGCAGACCTGTGCTGTATTCTAGCAACTGCATGTCAGACAAGGGGCAAAGAGCCCCCCACAGACAGGCAGGCCCTGACTCAATAGAACCAGAGAGAAGGCATATCCTGCTCACCACCTGGAATCCCAGTAACTCAGAACAACTGCACAAGTGCTAGAAGATGGCAAAGTGTGGTGGTAGCAGCTTTTTCCAGGATATGAGAGGAGAGGAGCTGCTGCTAGAGCTCAAAGACCTTCAGAGATGCCCGGGGAAACCCAGAAGCAACCATCTATGTACTGCAGGGGCGGCTGGGCTGCATTGCCGAGACCCCAAGCAAGGTCCTGCCGCGTGGAAGAGCAACTATAGATTCTGCATTCTCGGTGACTGGTGTGTCCCAGGTGCCAGTGTTGTGTGGATACGAGGCTCTGCTCACTCTGCCCTCCAACTTTTTTTCACTGGTGTGGGCACAGGTGTAGCCAATCAAGTTCATGGCAGGTCAGACAAAATAGACAACTTATGTTTAATATGGAGTGTAACAGGAGCACCCTGAAAAGCTAGGAAGTCTAAGGGAGCGAGGGCGTTCTCCTGAACTGGGAGGGTTGCTGTCTGGGAAAGGCCTACACAGGGCAGTGGTGGTAGCTCTGGGTTTGGGCAGCCCTTTGCCCATTAGAGTGGGGACACATTTTAAACATTAACCTGTTGAGCCTCTGTTTCAATTGATTTAAATGAATTTTAGTACCACGTTCACTGATATATTGTAAAGGAGAAATGAGATCATCTCTGTAAGGTGCTCAGTGAGATGCCTGGCACATAGTATATGTCTTCAATAGAAGGTGACTGGGATTGCGAATTTGCTGTCACCTATAACAGTTCCAACAGGCAAAGGTCATTGCCAGTTGATGACAGTTCCCATCCATGGAGTCCTGATCACTTTGTTTTACAGAGCAGAGGCTCAGACAAGCTGGATATTTGGCATGGTGGGAGGAGGAGGACAGGGGATGGAAGGGGGATTCCTGGCTCTCCTCCTAACAACTAAATAAACACAAAGGGTCTTTATTGTCCACAGAAGTCTGGAATTTTATCATTAGAGATTTCCTGCTACTGAAGCTCATACAATATGATAAAGCATCTTCCCAGATGAGAAAACTTGAAATTATTAAAATGCCATTCCTTTGCAAATCAATATTTTAAACATAATTCCAACCAACTTAAAAAGACTGGGCTAAGTGATTTAAAAATTAAATTGGAGTATAAATGTGTAAGGAGTGTTACCATTAAAAAAAAACTAATAAAAGGAGATAGCACATAGTGACAGAAATTAAAAGGTAACTACACAAATACTGATAACTTTAATAAAAATTAATTTACTACTTAAAAACAGCATAATCAAATGCATATCATATTGGCATGGGAGTAATCAAGTGGAAAATGACCAAAATAAGGAGTAAAAAACCAGCCATGTGGATGTAAGAACTTAATGTGTGACAAGGCTGGCATCCAGTGGGTAAGCAATTGTTTCTTTGGTATCATAAGTGATGCTAATATAACTGGCAATTCATCTAGAAGAAAACAAGTCAGACTCCTAGCATCATATATACAAAAATAAACTCCAGATGGAATAGAGGTCTAAGCATTAAAAATTAAACTTTACAAACCAAAGAACAGAACTTTGAAATTATTCATATGACCCTAAAAGTGGTAGTAAGTAACTCTGTATGAGACAGGATTCCCAAAATCTGTAGTAAACCCATCAGCAGGTTATGGAGTAGCAGTTGTTCTGAGTCTCAGAATTTCCAACCACATCTCTGGATTGAGGACTCTGGATGTAACTATCCTCAGTATTCATGAGAAGCATGACAAACACCCCAGGGCCTCCCTAGAGCACACCCTCTGAATGAGCTAGCCTCCTTCCACCTATAGAGAGAAGACAGGAGATTCATCAGGAGATCTCTTTGAAAAGGATTCTCAGAGCTAGGGATCTGTGTGCATCTCCCTCCCTCTCCTCAGGGAAGCTAGGGGATGTTCTCCCATCTCAGGTCAAGTTAGGGGCACTAAGGGAATCCAACATGGAGAATGGGGTCATCTCTGTCTGGGGGTTACCTTACCTCACTCCCTGGCTGAGATCGCTGGGTTGCTCCCAAAGACTGGCATTAGACCTCTGCAGATAGCCAGGGACTGCTGAGAACAGACTCTGCTCCCCCCACCTTGCCCAGAGAAGCAGGGCAAAGAGAGTGGAATATTAAGAAAGGTCTACCTTCCAGGGACAGGGTTCAGCAGAGTAGACTGTGGACTCTGGCCTACAAACTGCATGCTGGGCCGCAGGGAGCCAGCCTGGACATGGGGCAGCAGTGAGTGCCACCATCAGCAGAGAGGTAGGAAAGGATGACACACCCTATTTGTGTCAGGAGGAGGTTCTGGGGGTCTGGAACCCCACAATCACCCCATGAAGGAAGCAGTGGTAGGGTGGCCACTCTGAGTTATGTGCCAGTTGCAGGAGAACTGCAGGTGGCCCCACGTGGTGAACTCTCCAGCCTGCAGCCATGACCTGGGGCCAAGAATAGGAGGAGGGGGACTAAGAGAGAAGTCAGAGGCCCAAGCCCTCACTTCTCCATATCTGGGCCTCAAGCCACGGAGATGTGTGAGGTTAATTGGATTTGAGAGTAACATTCTGATTTCACATTGAACTTTTTTCACCTAGAAATTAACACAATTTACAGAAATGTAAAAGATTGATAATAGTACTGCTAAGGATATGAGAAAACAAGCATGCTCATATAAAGCTCATGGCAGTTATGTTACTTTGGATAACAGATGGATAAATTTAATAAAAGCTTAGTCTTTGCTCTTGAAATTCTGCTTTTAAGAATCTCGCCAATAGAAATAAAAGCAGCAAGTGAAAGAATATATATGCTATACATGTTCTTCTAATAAACATACTATATATTCTTATATATAGACTTGTATCTGTATATTGCATTATTGTATTTTTAAAAAAGGAAGCAGCCTAAATGTCCATTGTAAGAAACATGGGAATAAAACTCAGTACATGCTTGCTGTGAATAGTTCTATATGTACTGATCTGAAGAAATGTGCATGTAACATTAAGAAAAAGAAAATTGCAAGCTATCTTATAAATTTCTATATTTTATAATATTTATAAGCTTTGTAACATTTTATAATATATTATCTTTTAATGGAAGGAAAGAAAGAAAAACAAATTGTGAGGGTATGTATGAGTGTGAGTGTGTGAGTGTATGAATGTGTGTGCCTGTTGAGAGGATATGGAAAAAAGTTTGGATGAATGTATCCCAGTATTTGAAGGGGTATACCCCATTGGAAGGAGGAGGCAACTTATTTTTTATTAGGTCTAGGTTGTATCCCACCAAGCCATGCAAAGAGTAAAGAATAAAGGAAAAATGGATCCATTATTTTGATTTACAATGTGGCGTGGGCCATCTCTTGTACTGGACATCCAGTAAGCATTCACTCACGTTTTTCCCAGGAACTGTTTGAGTCATGCATTTCCCTTCTCTGGGTCTCATTTACAAAACAGGGATACCAAAATAGGTGATTTTTCAGATCCTTCTAAAACTATCAACCTCGATAAGAAGTCACTTGTGTGAAAAGAATGTTATCTTGGGATGTATTTCAAAAGCAGAAGAACCTGACCAGTGGTGTGTCTGTTTGGTGCCAAGGGCTGGGGAACAGAGAGTGTGCAGGGTTCTATCCTATAAGCTTGACTTTATAACAGGGAAAGATGCATGGCCTTTAAGGAGCGGCGCCATGACCATCTTTACAAGAGGCTCTAGGGTCTCTCTTTTGCTTCTTTTTGAGTTTGGAATATAATAGCCATGAGACAAGATGGCAGGGAGAAGAGCAAGGATAGAAACTCCAAGGCTGATCTCCAAGGAGCACTCCAAACCAGTCTTCTCCTCTGCCCTGGGGAATAGCTGTCATTTCCAGAGAACTCAGAGCAGTCCTCTGATCCAAGGGAAGGAGCAGGCCTCCTGCCCCAGGTGGAGTGGAGGTGATGGAAAAATGGATGGAGGGTGATATGTGGAGTCTCAGCTCCTAGAGAGGTCTGGCTGCCTGTGGCTGACTTCATGTGATCAGTAGGGTTCTTCTCTTTCTTGTACCCCCTCCCTCACCACCCGTATGCCACCACTCCAGGAAGGAGATGGGATACTCACCCAGCACCAAGAGGCGGACACGTGACTGGGTGGTGCCTTCCATGTCTGACATCAATGACACTGAGCACTCATAGGTGCCATTGTCATCCATAGTCAGATGGTCAATGGTGATGGAGGCGTCAGAGTTCTCAGCGTTGTTTGACAGGCTCACACGGTTTGTATAAAGGTCACCAAAGATGTATTGCTTTTTCATAAAGTTCCAGATGAACACTTTCTCCTGGGAGGAAGAAGAAATACCACTTCATCTTCACTGGTGAAGGGCTAAGGGCATGGGGGTGATGAGTGTTGGAGAAGAATAAGTGTGTTTGGGTGTCAGTCAAAGAAAGAATGGTAGAGAACTGGAAACAGGAATGAATGTCCCAAGTGGTCCTGTGAAAATGGAGAGTGAGTAGAGGTGGTGAGAGGTGAGCTTGGACAGGTAGCCAGGATCATAGCTGTTAATGATTGAGTCTCTGCTATGTGCCAGGTACATAGCAAAACCCCCATGACACAGGTATTTTGATTATACCCATTTTACATGTGAAGAGACCAGGCACTAGAGGTAGCAGATATCTCCCGAGTTCACATGGCAGGACTAAGATTCTAACTTGGCATCCAGGCTTCAGAGCCCAGCCTTTGGGGATGCCTCATCAGATAGTAGCTGTTGTGCATGTGGATGGAATGGTTTGTTTTTTATTCTGAAAGCACTAGAGAGCCAAGTATTTAGGAAATTTGCTTTCAACACAGGTGGGGAAGGGGACCCAGTTAAGAAATCAGGCTGGGGATTAAGTGAAAAATGATGGGTCTTTGACTTAGGTTGTGGCAGTGTGGACAGAAAGTAATGAATTTGAGACTTGTGAAAGAGGTAGCAACTGGAGATGGAGACAGACTAAATACTTATGTGAGGTGGTGGTTGTGCCACTCAAACGTGAGAAGTTGTTGGCTTGGGTGTTTGGGTGAATGGTGATGTCATTTCCAAGCTACAAAGAGAAAGTTTTATGAAAGAAATGGTTCATTCTGTTTGCAGGTGAGGTCTGCCTTCCAGGCACAGGGTTCAGCAGGGTAGACTGGGGACTCTGGCCTACAAACTGCATGCTGGGCCACAGGGAGCCAGCCTGGACATGGGGCAGCAGTGAGTGCCACATCAGCAGAGGGGTAGGAAAGGATGACACACCCTATTTGTGTCAGGAGGAGGTTCTGGGGGTCTGGAACCCCACAATCACCCCATGAAGGAAGCAGTGGTGAGGTGGCCACTCTGAGTTATGTGCCAGTTGCGGGAGAACTGCAGGTGGCCCCACGTGGTAAACTCTCCAGCCCGCAGCCATGACCTCAGAGGAGCCAAGAATAGGAGGAGGGGGACGGAGAGAGAAGTCAGAGGCCCAAGCCCTCACTTCTCCATTTAGTGATGGGGGACATCCAGGTAGAAGAGTACAAGTGGATTTGGGGGGTAGGGCAGCACTGGCCGCATGTAATTGTAATGTGGGAGTTGGTGACACATGGGCGTTAACTGAGCTGTGGGCTTGACAGAGCTGCCTGAGGTAAAGAAATGGAGAAATGGCAAGTCTGAAGTTACTTCATTTTGAAAAGCCAAGGTGAGGGGAGAGAAATGAGAGGGAAAGCGCCAAGAGACTGCCATAAAGCTGTGGGAGAAAGATTCCAAGATGGGAAGGTTGTTGGTAGTGTGTAAAATGCTAATGAAAGATGATACATTAATAATAGTAATCATACAGTACCCAGAGACCTGCATCTAAGGAAATTTGTTGCAGTATTACTTGTAGCTGAAATATAGGAAATAAATCAAATGCCCATCCTTGGCACATTGATAAAATGGAACACTGAATGCGAGTGATAGGAGAATGATAGAAATAGATATAAATGTACTGACATATGGAGAGAAGTCCAAGATATCTTGATGACAGGAAAAAAGTCAAGTGCAGAACAATGTACTTGACACGTAAACATACACACTGGAATTATGTCTACCTTCATATTTGTGTAAGGGTATCCTTTAGAAGGTCACTGAGAAAAATCAATTGCCTTTGGTGAGGGAGCAGAGGCCAAACTTTCGAGGGGTGGGTTTAGCATATTGTCCCCTGCCTGTCCCTGTGCTGTTGACCCTCTGTGTCACCTAGACACATACACAGGACTGTGAGAACACAGGCACACGGGATCATGCTGATGGAAACAAAATGCTCCCTGCCAGAGGGCAACTTGTTAAAAGCACTTACTGCTCGTGGGGAAGCATTCCACAGGTACACGTGCACGCGCGTGCGCATGCACACACACACACACACAGAGCTGGCCAGTGTGAGAGGTGACTCTTGCTTGTATGGGGACTGGAGATGAGCAAATGCTCATGGTGAAGAGGTAACTAAGCAGGAACCAGGTACTCACACCATGGACTTCTATGTGACTCTAAAGAGGGTGATGGTGCTCTCTTTTAACTATCTTCAGGAGTTACTGTGATGTGAAAATTACCAGGGCAGAGACTGCCTAGAATATGCTACTTTTTGTGTAGAAAGGGGAAAACAGGAACATAAAGGTAATGCCTGTGTGAATCTATGTACTTACATTTTCTTGCATCTGCATAAAGACTCAGTGGAAGACACTAAATTGGTTACTATCTTATGCAATAATGATATTACAAATATTAGTAATCATTGCTGAGTTACCCACCAATCAAAACAGATACTGATCAGAGCAATCAATGCACAGGAAAATCAGCCTTAACTTGGGGAGGTGGGGTTTGGAGAGGGGGTTTTATGATGGTTCATCTTGGAGCCATGGGATTATGTTACCTCTTCCAAAATAGAAATAGAAAATAAAATAAAACCTCTTTCATACTACCCCAAAGAATTCAAACAGGAAAAGACCTGTTTTTTAATAAAATTTTATAAAATAAAATTTGGCCTCAGGGAGAGTGTAATGCTAATAGAAAGACATGATTGACTCAAAGGATACAATTTCGATCACTGAGACTAGCCAACAAAAAGATATTTCGGGGAAGGTGACTTTGTCAACATAAAGGTGGGGTAATACGGTTCTTCCTGGTCCCAGCATTTGTGGCTCCCTCCCGACCCAGCCCTCCCCAGGCACTAACATTTTTCTACCTTGTATTGATTGATTGATTGATTGATTCAATTTTTTTGAGACTAGATCTTGCTATTTTTGCCCATGGAACCGCAGGCTCTTGTTGCTCGGGGTACCACAGACTCAAGCAATCCCCAGCCTCAGCTTCCCAGGTAGCTGGGATTACAGGTGCGCACCACCACGTCCAGCTATTTTTTGGGGGGACTAGGTCGCTACAGGCCCTCGGTGGGACTTGAACCGTGATCCCTAGCCCCGGCCGCTTCATAGGCTGAAGCTTACAGGCACGAGCCACCATGCCTGGCCTCCACCTTGTATTTATTGAAAAACTGTGTAGTGATTGTCCTTCGCATGGTCATGGTCAGATGAGAGTGTTTCCAGTGACGATCCCAACTCTCTAAGGGTCCTTACCGTATGTGTCTTTAGGAGTTTGTCCCACTGGATAAATCCATCTCGGTCAGAGACAGTAGTGCTGTAGCTGCAGGGCAAGGTAACGCTCTTTCCCCGGGCAGCCCGGAGCACTTCTTTTGGGGTTTGTACATCCATGGCACTAACAGTCACCCATACTGGGAAGAAAACAAGGTGGGCAAAAGAGAAGTGAGTGACATGAATATGTCCATTCCCTGGCTGTAGGACCCCCAAGCGACATCCTATTGTGTGCAACCACAGCTCAGACCCTGCAACTGCCATCTCCCACAGCACCCCAGTTGCTCCTCTCTAAGACTAGAGTGAAGAAGACAAATACATTTTCCTAGGTCCACTCTATTTCCATCCTGCAGTGGCCCAGGGAAATGAAGTGCAGGGTGTGGTGGTCAGAAGTTCATGTAGGAGCTCAAGCCCACCTCTTCCCAGCTGAGTAGACTTTCCGTTTCAGAACACAAATCCTTCCCAGAATTGCTGGGAGAATTCAACAAGATGATACGTGTCAATACTTTGCTCAGTGCCTGACAGGTAGGAAGCTCTTGAAGAATCTCCCCCCAGTGACCATGTTTTTGGTTGTATTGATATTTATTCATGTATTTAACAAATATTTATGGAGGATATTAATGTAGTAAGGAATTTTATCACTAATATTAAATCAAAGTAAAGAGATTGAGTGTATCGCCAGGCGAGTTTATTCTATATTTGTTGAGAAAGTCAAGTGTGACCATCGAGAATCATCCACTGTCTGATGTTGACTCTCCTCCATCAAGAATTGGGGTCCCTGTTCCCTCCTCTGGAATCTGGGTGGGTTTGTGACTGCAGGGTGGCCTGTGGCTCTAAGGCCAGGTCATGAGAGGCCATGAACTTTGCCTGGTCCCCTTAAAATGTTCACCTAGGAACCTGATGAACATTCTGTGAGGGAGCAGGAGGGACCCAGCTGAGTTCCCACATGACAGCCAGGCTCAACTTCTAGACACATTGTGAGCAGACTCAGTTGTCTAGCTGTACCAGTTATGACTAGGGAGCAAGCCTGAGTGTTCCCTCCAGGGCCTGCCACATTAAGGATTCGTGAGCAAAATATATATTGGTGTTGTTTTAAGTCACTAAGTTTTGGGGTGACTGGTTTTGTAGCAATGGATAATTAGAACAGAGGACCTTGTGGATCCCTGTGGAGAAACTTTCAGGCAGGAGCACAGCAAAGATAGGCAAAGAGGCAAGGAAGACATGGGGGAAGAGAGAGAGAAGTGAGCAAGAAGAAGCATGAGGAGAGGGGAATCAGGTTGTATCCAGCCTAGTAACTGCATTTAGGACTTTATATTTCATTCTAAATGAGGCAGGCCTCCCTCGAAGGGACTGAGCAGAAGTAAATTTGAAGTCCAGCTTTAAAAGATAATTTTTGGCCAAAGTAAGATAAATAGACAGGCAGGGAAACCACACAGGTGACTATTTCAATTACCCAGAAGGACTTGTACCCAGGTCATGGGCTTGGAGGTAGCAAGCTTGGTCTAAGTTGGAATGTATTGAGAAAGAGCTGATGGGATTTGACTGCAGATTAGATTTGATGTTAGAGGAAATGAGATCAAGGAGGATATAAAGGTTTGGCCTGAGCAGCCGAAAGGATGTGTTATTATTTACTGCGACAGGTCTCAGGGTCAAGATCTGAAGTTTGTTTGTGGACTTGCAAAGTCGGAGATGCTTAGTAGTATAACCGGGTGGCACAGCTGGAGAGGTGCTCCAATAAGGAGAAGTAGCCTGGATGATACAGCTTTGATAGCAAGCAAGGAAAGGAGCTCTGTCAGTGGAGTCTGATATGAGAAGATAAAAGCAGTACAGAAGCAGTGAGACACACTTCAGTTCTGAGAGAGATTATTGGCAGCAGCCTGGAAAGTCTGCAACCCTAGAATTTGGTCACCCTGGGTAAGAGGAAAAGTTACAAGAAACTCTAGTATGCTTTGCTTTGGGAACTGGAATTTGGACCTTTGATGAGAAGATAGCTTGCTGGACAAACTTGGAACTTGTGTGCCTCCCAGAGGAGAGGCTGGATCAGCTGGAAATTGGACTTTGTGTGAAATGCTTGTTTCAGGTTTCGAGTGGTGAGAAGACACCACTCTGAGACACATGCTTCTTTGGATAAAATGTTTGTTCAGTTCTGGAGCAGTGAGAAGACACCATCTTTTTCTTTCTTTTCTTTTTTTTTTTTTTGAGACTATGTCTCGCTATGTTGTTCAAGGTAGTCCCGATCCTATGGACTTCAGTGATCCCTAGCCTCAGTCTCCCAGGTAGCTGGGATTAGAGGCATGCACCACCACACCTGGCTAGAAGACACCATCCTTAAAGTGTTTTAGGACTTTGAAACTGGACGATAACTGGGATTATGATAACCAGACAATTGTAGCTCAATGACTCTTGGTTTCTCCTTGTTCAAATATATCTTGTTATTATTGTTCTGTAAACCCGAGCAGCCTTGCAATTGAGGCCAGGAACCAAGCATCTCAGAGCTCCAAGCTGGCACCTGCCTTGCCTTATATCCTCTTCAGGGTCCCCACCTACATGTCTGATTTTACCATTTACCAATCAGCTTGCACGTGATTGGTCCAGTCCACCATCATTTACCAATCAGCTTGCACGTGATTGGTCCAGTCCACCATCCAGACACGAAATCCACGGATCTCTCTACCGCCTGCAGCTGGAAGGGTCACAGCACTGGAGCTGGCCCGTGGGGCCCCATGCTCCTCCCCATTACCCTGAGCCAGGGGCTACATTCTTTGGGGTGACATAGTGGGAACCACTGACACCCATCATCACTACTGGCCTCTGTCTATAGCCTGAGCCCCAGTGCAGCCACTGTTGGTGGGTGGTAAAATGCTCATCACCTGTTAATACTTGCACTACCCACAAACAGCTTCTGGAACCAAACGCAGGAGCCCCAGTGGGGGGAGGGGGAGCTTCAGTTTCATTTGCAGGGTAAAGAAAACTGTGGCCAGGATTCCAGGGTAAGGCAGGCCTTGGAAAGGACCTAGGTCCCCCACCCAGCCACCCAGCCACCCAGCCAGCCACCCAGCCACCTATCTATCTATCTATCTATCTATCTATCTATCTATCTATCTATCTATCATCTATCTATCTATCTATCTATCTATCTATCTATCTATCTATCTATCTATCTATCTATCTATCTATCTATCTATCACATCTACCTACCTATCTATCTATCTACCTACCTATCTACCTACCTACCTATCTACCTACCTACCTATCTATCTATCTATCTATCTATCTATCTATCTATCTATCTACCTATCTATCTATCCCTTCATCCATCATTCACATAGCATGTGGTTAATGATGCAAATGGTATGGAGGTGGGTTTAGTGTTACAAATTCAGGGGAGATCTTGGAGTGTCCTGACATCCAGATAGCAATTTTAAGAACAAGGATATCTAGCTAGAGACCATCCCCATCACCCAGCTCTGCAGACTTCACTGTGCAATTAAAATTCCAGCTCAATTAACATACTTCTCTCTTTAAATACAAATCACTCCCAGAGAGCAGTTCTATTTGTTCAGACTTTAACACGCAGTGCTTCCTCAAAAGTACTTCATAAAGTGATGAATAATGGGTGGTCCTCATGGAAACCACCACTGAGCTCTTTGCCACTTCTTACCTGAACCACAACATCACCCTGAAAACTGGCACAAGCTGTGTCCGGAAGGCGACCACACTTGGGCTTCTCCCCGACCTACAGAAGCTGATTCCCTTCCTGTCTAACACACAACTCAGAATCTTCCCCTGGAGGGGCTACTGCTGCTGCCGCCCTACACCATCCCCGGTCCCTCCCTTACCACAATACCCCATTCTTTCTCCTGGAGCTAATTCTCACTGTCACATCAAAGAGAGTCACTGAATTGTTCTTTAGACAAATGAATATCTAATTACCTGCTCTCTCAAGATTAAAGGGGGGTTAAACCAAGAGTCAAAGAAAGAAAATGAGTCAATATATTGAGTCAATATTTTTCAATTCCTGTTAGTTCCACATTGTGTTAATTATAACCTAATGATACAGGCACCCTGTAGGTATTTTGGAGGTATTTTCTCTTTTTCTGGTCATTCTCTTTAACGGTCAAAATGTGCCTTATTCCTATTTTTGTGATGACAGAATTGAGGCTCAGGGAAACTGAGCAGTTTGCTTGATCTAGAGATGAAAGCCTGTGTGGGGTAGGGCTGTCAGAGAGTTTGCCAGAGAGAAGCAGCTGTGGTGAGAGTGGAGGGCTGCTGCCCACCTGGCAGGGCACAGCACTAACTCTTGCCTGTGGTGGCTGGAGAGGGAAGGTTTTGCCCTGACTATCAACAAAACCCAGTTTCTGTCTTGTCCCTTACCCACATTGCATTCCTTACTCCACCACCCCCCCTCCACTCCATCCCTCTGCCCCGTAGAAGGGTTTAGGCTCTTTCTTCGGTTCATTGACAGGTATTTAATGTGTACCTTCTGCAAAAGACTGGGGCCTTGCTCTATTCTGGAAGACAAATACCCATAACTTTATCGTCTTACTCTGGCACAGTTTATCAACATAGACTGGACTCATACACACAATTAGTCCTCTTAACCAAACCCTATGTATAATATTCACTCACAGAAAAGAAATCCAGGTGGACTTCATGTAGGAGAAGAACTAGGCCTGTAATTGCATAAAAATAATATCCACTCTTTGTAGCCATTCACCATTCTCAGGTGTTTCACATCCTTCTCAGCAGTGAGTTTCTATTAAGTGAAACAGGGCTGATGACTGGTTTTAGAAAGTCTGAATAGCCCCTTCCTAGAGGATAAGATACTCCAATCAACCATTCTATTCCCAGAACTGTCCCATGCCCTGCTGAATGCACAACCTCTCTATGGCTGGTTTAGGAAGTAGCACAAAAGTTTAAATGCATGGAGCCCAGAACTAAAAAGGCTCCCTGGAATTGTAATTTGTGTGCTAAATGTATGACCTTGAGTTTCTACATGAGTTATCTGTGCCAGAGTATTCACTTGAAAAATGGATTGTGTGAAGATTAAATATTCTGAAATGTATGCTTTGTCTAGAATGGTTCCTAACCCATAATCAAGACTCAATGGATTATAATTACTACTACACATGTTTTTCATCTTCAATTGCTTGTTTTCTCATCCCTAGGTCTGTTGAGGCGTGTGCTTGGTTAGAAGTAGATCACAAGAGATAATACCCCATCATCACGTGGATGAACTGTAAAAAAGGAACAGTAATTTCTAATGATTGAAACTGAGAATAGATCAAATTTAGGGATTATTATAACAGTGAACTGAAACCATTTTATGTTGATAGATTTGTAAGGGAAGATAGAGAAGTGGATGGATGAGAAAGAGATTCTACAGAAAGGAAAACCTTGAACAAACGTAAAGCACTTTTTAGATGCTATTTGTAAGCTTGAGAAGGATTTTTAAAGGCTGATCCTATGTCCTGAGGCATGTATAATTTCCATAATCCTCAATGAGAACTTATCCTACATTTAAGAACTTTATGCCAGCAGCCCTCACTGGGAATCCTCCATATCCAATTCTAATCCTTCTGATTCAGTTAATATGGTCTTGTTCTGACATTACTGTCAAAAACATCTGACTTGCTTCTTAATAATTTCCCACCATATAGGAAAGGCCTGTGATAGTTGTCACCATCCCGTTTCACCTCCAGTGGAATAAACTAAGCTCCCTCTCTTCTTCCCACAGGATGAATATGTATTAACCCAGTGGCCTTGCTTTTCTCTTTTAGAGGGCCTTCACACCATACTTAGTGGATGAGATAAGGCATCAGATTTATAATTAGAAAACTAGAGAAATGAGATATTCATTTCTATAAACTTCCAATTACCTTCTTTCCTGTTTCCTTATGTAGACCTACACTGACGGTCTTTATTCTGGCTGCCCAGACTATCCCCACCTGTAGTTGTAGCCCTCCACCCTCTGGCTCCTTAGGCTAGAAGAACAAGTGTTTTCACCTGTTAAGGAGGGACGCACACCATAGCAGTTGGCTGAGGAAGAGGTTCTGAGCAGAGAAATGTCCTGACTCTCCCAAGCACAGCTGATTGCCAACTACCCATGAGTACTCCCTCCTCACGATTCTCCCTGTGCACGTTTATTACACAACATGGCTAAGTGTCTGAGAGCACAGGTTCTGGGGGCCATCCACCCCTATTGACATCCTCTTTTACTTCTCCTAGCTGTAATATAGCCAATCGTTGTCGCCAACTCTAGGGGCAAGCATCAGGCTCACCAATCTGCACAGGTTTTAGCAGTTACAAAGACACATCAGGCAGGGCCAGGAGACAGAGGAACTAGGAGGCAGGTAAGCCCCATGGTCTCCCAGGAATCTTCACATTCTTTCTCTGGACTCTCTAGTGTTCTCTCATGTTCACTTATCCCATCCTTGTGTGCATCCTCTCCTCATACCCATGCTCCCATTATCCCTTCTTTCCTAGGCCCAGGCGTACACACTTACACATGAACATACCCACTAAGCTGCACAATCATGGGGGAGGGTGCAGCACCCCAGATGCTGCTTATATAGGCTAATGAAGGAAAAAATCTGACCAAACTCACTAGATGTGCAATCTTGCTCACCTACTTGACTTCTCTGTGCCTCAGTTTCCTCACCTGTAAAAGGGGGATAATGTTGAACTCAAGATTGTTATGAGGGTGAAATGGTTTGACATACTTAGCACATCTCTTCCTCTGGCATGCCAGCAAGAACCTTCCCTGCAGTCTATGTTCTCATGTCTTCCTCTGCCTTTGTGTTGACTTTTCTTCACCTCATATGCTCAGGGCTCAGCAAAATCCCTGATATCTAGGAGTTGCTCAAATACATGCTTTTTGACAATTAATACGCTGAGAAAAAATTTAAGCTAAAGAATGAATAGAACTTAGACCCAGAGAAACACCTCTGGAATGTTAACAAATACTCCCTAAATCAAATAAAGGAAAGAGTCATCCAGAGCAGGGAAAACCAAGTCTGCAAGCTGCCCCAGATGAAAACAGGAGAGGTCATTTAACCTCCCTAAGGGACTGGAGCGTGGAGACCCAGGCCAAAGCCTTGATGATGGCTTGTAAATAATTAAGGTTTGTTAAAAAGATAATAAACAGTCTCCTGAGAGCTAACCCTAAGTAATACATCCAAGGAGTTAATGAAATGCTTGATGGAGTTGGCTTGCTGGAGGCAAACAGCACATTATGGGAACCCTAGGGAAACTTTCCACTTAGGAAAATCCATTTGCTCAGAGAAACCACATTCTTAGGCAGGAGGTGCTGGAGGCCAGAAGGGACCCAGCAGCACCAGAATAGATACCAGGGGAAAGAGTTGGCCCCTAGGGTGGGGTAGGGATTGAGGGAAAAGGGGGTCAGCTCACACAGGTGGATAGGTGTGTCCTGCCTTCCCACTGGCAGCTGGGGGAGGCGGGGAGGGCTCAATGATTGTTGACCTGATTGTTTGCTCAATGTACATCTTTGGGAATCTATCTATTCAGATCAACTCAGTGGACTTTTGTAAGGCCCTAGGTAAGTATAAGGCACTGGGAATAAGACATGCCCATGTTCCTCATCAAGGCCCTCCTGCCTGTACTGCTTGTTGGCTTTTCCAAGGCCCACAGGCAGCATGTACCCCATGCGGGCATAGTTCTCATGCTGATGGGGAACTGTATGTGCAAGCCAGCTCCCTTACTACAGCAGGGTCTCTGAGACCCCTCTTTCTCCACCACCCAGAGGTCCCTAATCCCAGGGGTCTACACAGAGCAGGATGCAAATAAGACCTTGTTAGCTGAGTGATTGTAGTACAGTGCCTACCCAGGAAAGTAGTTACCAATCACTGCCAGCCTGCATGCTAACAGGGCCTAATTAAGTGTTATCTGCAAGTGCTAAGGGGAGGAAGGAAATGATAGAGGGGTTGTGTTAGGACTCAGAAAAAGGATTTTAATGGAGAGGCTTATTGAAAAGTTGTGACTGAAATAGCCCCCAGGGATTTAATTCACTAGGTTGGACTCATACATTTAAGGGATAAAGCAGGATGATATAAAACAGCATCCCACCCAGACATCACATACAGAAAGAACACATTCTAGAAGGATATATGCCAAAATACAAAATGAATAGTAGGTATCTTTGGATTCTGCTATTTCATGGGTTGTAGGTTAATTTTTAGTTTTTGCTTTGCATATTTTTTTATTGAAGTTATTTCCAACAAACATGAGGTACACCTGCAAATCACCTTAAATCAAGTGGCCAATGAGGAGCCAGAGACAGAGAGGGCAGCCTGTTTAGTCAAACAGCTTGCAGAACACAAGGAGATGACAAAACTGGAATTGGTCTCCTCTAGAATACAAGAGGGAGAGCCCTGAAGGAGCTTATTGGTTATTCGGAAGTAGTTCCCAGAAAGGAGAGGACAGGAAATAGAAGAGGACCAGATAGAGCCAGACCCCAGCCTGGAAAGGGAGGGGGCAGGAAAGAGGAAGAGGAAGGGTAGAAGTGGGGCTCAGGTGTCATCAGTTTCCACCTAAGTAGCTAAAGATAAGTGGGCAGGTATAGACACTGCATGGAGCGTCAGGGCACTGATGGGGGAGGGGATAACTTTACATTCTCTATCACATGAACTTTGGGACAGTCCGAAATGGCAGGGACTATTTGCCACCAGGTTCTGCCAATGCCAGGTGTTTATGGCATCCCTGACTCATCAGAAAAAGAGGAAGTGGCTCAAAGATCACTGAATGATAGAGGGGAGGGCGGTACCTCAAGAAGGGGCAAGTTCTCAGTTGAGGTCCTGGGCAAAGGGAACAGGGGCAGGGTGGTCTGGGACCAGAGATAAGCTCAGCAAGTTGAGAGGAGATGGAACTGAAACTATGTGAACTCACTGTGGGGTGGTTTGAGGAACAACCGAACTTTATCCCCTAGTCAAATGTCCTCCCCTGCTTGTAATAAGGAAATTTCCTCCAGTGCATGAAAGCGCTGAGTTCCAGCTGAAATGCAATGGTACTGAAAGGCACAAAGACAGGACCAGCAAGCCCTTTCTCTAATCTGCAGAAGGAATTCATTTCCCTCATTCATCCCTCTTATTTATGGAACCTTGGAAATGAATGCAGGATGGGTAGATTTTGAGAAGCAAGTGAGACAAGGAAGTTTAGGCTTACAGAGAAGCAGGGACTGTCTGAGAAAAAGAGAAGGGCAGGATAGGAGATGCCAAGAAGCAAATCAGCTTAGAACAGAGAGAAGTTCCAAAGATCAGGTGCTCATTCCCTAACACCCATCTAGCAAAAAGCAGCTGAAGCCTGTGTTCCAGGCACTGTCCTAGGTGCGGTGGATAAAATAAATAATGACAGAGCTCAGTGTAAAGCTATCAAGGTAGCAAGTGTTAAACATTCAATGACAGGATGTGACAAATTTGGGGACGAGGAAGGGCCTTTTGAGCTGAGATTGGAGGGTGAGCAGGAGAACCAGAAAGAGGTAGGTTGGGAGGAGAGGAGCTCTGTGCAGAGGTCAGGGTGTAGGAGAAGGTGCAGCCTGTTGTGGAGACTACAATAAGCCAGGATGTAGCAATGGCACCAAGGGTGTGGTTTGGGAGTGTGTGATCCCCTCTGTCTGATATTCTTTAACTTCTGATATCCTGACTCCAGGTAAACTCACAGGGCAAGTACAAGCATTGTTAATGGTCCTTCAGGGAAGTTTAGGACAAACCCACTACCTTCCCTTTTTCAAACATAATGGCCTCTCCTTCACAAGTTTGGGGTCACACCACTGCCAGTGTAACCAGAAATATGGGGTGTGCCCTCACATGACAACAGTCTGATTTTTCCTAATAGCGACAGGAATCAATGAAGTGACAGGAATCAATGAAGGGGTAGTGATATGGCCATAACCTTATCTCAGCAGAGTAAGTCACATGGCCCCAAGGTAGCAAACATGAGAGAAGGGGCAAAAGTGATTCATGTGGCCAGTTAGAAGTCATGGAAGGAGCTTAAGAGAAGCAACTTAACTAGGTGACAGAGAAGGTAGAGAAAAATATACAGAATCAAGAGATGTTGGAGAGTTAAATGATGATCTGAATTTGCAGGTGAGGAAGAAAGAGATGTCAAGGTGGTAGTGGGCAGCATGACTCAATGGAGAGCTGGGGCCCCTCTTTGGATGCAGTCGATAGTAGGACCATGTCATCTGTCCTGGTTGAGAAAGACTGCTTGGCAAGAAATGGGAAGTGCGAAATGGGAGCGTGTGGCCGACAAAATGCTGGGGATAGTCACCTGCTGGAGAACAGCAGGCTGGGAGAGATCAGATGCCACCAAAGGTGGGCCTGGTGAGAGCAGCTGGAGTGACCAGGGTGACTGAATGCCCCAGAACAGTGAGCCGGTGGTGGTGAGGAACCCAGGTGGTAGAGTAGCCGACAGGAGATCTGTGGGATCAGACTCTGAGGAACGGTGGGCCAGGAGAGGGTGGGGGCCACTGGGTGTGGGTCTGGTGAGAGTGGCTGGCAGTAGCTGTGGAGTCAGACAACAAAAGAAGGCAGGCTGTGGGAGGCCAGGGGTCATTGAGTGTGGGCCAGGCAAGTGTGGCCAGAAGCCACAATATGGCTGGATGTGGAGAGCACCTACTGGAGAAGCCAGTGTGGCAACTGCCCAGGTGGGCAGCATTGTGGCCAGATGCCACAGAAAGGCAGGCTGAGAGAAGAAAGAAGCATGAGAGAAGAAAGAGCAAGAGGCAGTGCAGAAAAGAAAAAAAAGGCTTGTCTTGTTTGAAAGTTGGAAGCTGGTACCTAGAGAAGGCCAGGTATTTGTATAAGCTGATTCTACATCAGTATTTATTGGGAAAGTTTGAAGAACTTTGGAGAAGCTGAGGAGCTCCAATTGCTAGACAGAGAAGACGCAAAAGGGAGACGTGGAAAACTGGAATTTGTGTCTCCTGAAAGACTGGACTTTGTGGGATGCCTGCCTCAGGTTTGGAGGGATGAAAGGGTGCCATCTTGGACATGTGTTTCTGAGACTTTTGAACTAAATGGTGAATGGGGTAAGATGACTGACCTCTTGTGGCATTAATGACTTTTGGTTTCCCTTGTTAATAAATCTTGTTTATTAAATTCCATCGTGACTGGCTACTGCCCTACAGGTGGGAAGAACCCAGGGAAAGAAGACGGTTTTTAAAACTGATACTTATTTTCCTTTGGCTTGCAGGCTGGAGGCTTCTGTCAATTTACCCATGATATCAAAGGGTGTTGTGAAGGTGGTAAAATATGGTCCCAGAATACTGTGAAACTCCTCATCAAGAGGTTGCTGTCATGTTCCCTCCCCTGAGTCTGGAATACGTGACTGCTTGACCAAGAGTTTATGGTGGAAAGAATGCTGGCTGGTTTTCCGAGTCTTGACCTAAAGAAGCTGACAGTTTCCATGTCTTGTCTCCCAGAACCAGTTGCCATGCTGTGAGGAAGCCCAGCTTCCCTGTGGGGAGTTCCACAACAGAAAGGAACCAGAGTTAACAACAACCTACCAGCTGTTGAGGGCATCATCTTAGGAGGGGATATGCTAATCCCAACCAAGTCTCTCTGACACTGCATAGGGCTGGGACAAGTTGTCCCTGCCAGCCCCCATCCAAATTGCAAATTTGCAAAGTCAGTGATTTTTTTTTCAGACTCACTATGTTTTGGGGTGTTTTCTATAACAATAGAAAGCTGTGACGGATGATGGCTAGGTTTTTGACTTTCATGCCTAGATGAATGAAATGTCATTTATTATTGTAGAGATGATGTAAAAGGACTCGGGTTTGTGGACCGTGATCATGAGATGGTTTTCAGCTTGTGGTATGAATGTCTTTGAGCCAGCAAAACTGAGAAGTCATGTGGGCTTTTGCTCTTGTAGACTGGAGCTTAGGAGAGTTTGAGGTTTCAAAGGTTTAATGCAGACTGAGTCACTGGCAATGGTCACCTAAAGATACAGATGTGGAGTGAAAATACTAGAGTAGAGAAAATAGTAGCGTGTCTGTGTGGGAGCAATTCTGACATTTCATGGTGGGCAAAGAAGAACAAGGCTGCAAAGAGAAAACAAAAGGATGAGACCAGGAATGTAGGAGGAGAACCAAGAGAGGGTATATGGTGGGAGCCAAGAGCACAGTTTCAGGAAGAAGGGAGAGGTGAGCAGGGTTAGCCCCCAAATAGTCATATACACACATGCTGAGCCAGGCACACTTTCCCCAGAAATGCCTTCAGTAGCCTGAGTTGCAAAGAAGCTTGGACTCTCATTTGCAAAGGCAAGAGGAGGATTACACCTGTGCTTGTGAACCAACTCTTCCTTGGAGCCTTGTTTCTCAAACTTCCATCCCTGGCCCATCATCAGCATCACCTGGGCACTTGTCAGCAATGCAGACACGAGTGCAATCCTGGACCTACTGAATCAAAGTCCCCAGGTGACTCCATGTGCTTGGAAAGGATGAGAATACATGCTTTTGAGTGTAGGCACCAAAAGAAAAATTACACAGTCACTCAGGGAAATAGCCTGATAATATAGGAGATGGTTCATGAAGCTGGCTTCTTCCTAAGCTCTAACAGGTAACTCTAAATCTAGAACACACACCAGAATTGATAGGGTGGGTTACACACACACCCACCCATCCCCTCTCCCCTCCCCCCTCATTGTCTCCTGTTTAATTTTGAAGATTTCAAGGAAGGTATGCTAAAATGTGAGACTGGCCTTATTTGGAATTTCCCTTCAGGGAGATGCAGGAGGGAGGAAGAAGTGGAAGGTTTTTTTCTTTGTAATGTAATAACTCAGGAGCTGTTTCTGGAAGGTGGGAAAACAGAAAGGATATATAAAGAGGTTTGAAACAAAGAGAAGAGAGAGAAGGATGGGAATGGAGACTGAGATTCAGGTTTGATTCACTTTGTAAGATGGAGATGTGAACCATGTGAGGTTGGCCATGTGGCCACCTGGGGCCTGCAACACTTGGCTGGCCCGGGCTAGCCACATATGTGCTAAAGGCAGTTAAGAAGTTTGCAGATTTGAACTCTGTGTTGGAGTTTGTTTTGCTGAGTTTGACTTGTGTCTGGAAGAGGCCATGCAAAAGTCAGGACTGAGAAGAAAGTGAACTTTGCTGGGCCCAGTACCATGAAGTTTCTTCTGCTACCTGGAGGACAAGGAGAAGACTGCATTGAAGACAAGGAGGAGCACGTCAAAGAGCAGCTAAAGGAATATGTCTTTCAGCATCTGGAGATGAACTCTGACTGGACATTGGTGAGATGATCAGGACTGAGAGACTGAGGATATTTGGGCAATCTGGGGAAAGGACTTTGGACATTGTTTAGAAAAGTTTTGGACAATGTTAAAGTAATCTGAGTTTTACTTACATGTTTCTTTTGTAGTAAATAGAAAATCACTTTGTTAAAAATAAATTAGTCTGCACTGATAGTCTTGCTTTGGCTTGGAATTTTGGTTGAGAAACCTGGGGATGGTGGAAAGAACCCATGAGTTTAAAAGAGGGTAAATTGAGGCAAACTAGTGTAAAGCTTAAAATGTGTTTCTAAGTTTTTCTTTTTAGGTCTGAAAGAGGGAAAGAGAGCAGCTGGCTGGCTTATCAATGGTAAAGGTGAACAGTGAAAATGCTAATGAACAGTTTGCAGCCTGCTTCCTAGGGAGAGAAGCAGGCATAGGTGTGTCTACTTCAAGTTAAAGTCAAAAGTCTTTCTTTTTACCCTGTTTCAGAATCACTTTTCAAAATCAGTGTTACCCCTCAGGAGTCTGATTCAGAAGGTCAGAGGTGGAGGTGTCTGTACTTGCTCTCCCTAGGTAACCCCGATGAGTAGCTAAGACCAACAGCCACTGCCCTCAACTTTACCTCTCTCCCTTTGAACACACACTGCCTTAGGCTGACTAACCCCCAGGGTGGGTCTAGGCTGAACATTTTAGCCCTGTTCACATCTTAGACAGGCAGACAGTGTGACTCACCCCATAGACGCCCTGGCTTCTGGCTTGTATTCATGGGCCAGCAGGTAATGTCCAGGCCCAAGGGATAGGCCAGGCTCTGGGGATTGGAGTAGCTCAGTGTCCATAGCCACAGAATAGATGGGTGGGTGAGAGGGGTGTGCACTGCCCATCTTGCAGGTTGACACTCTCCTGGCTCTGGCCTGAATCTCACCATCTCAGGGTCAAGTGACACAATGCTACTCTCTTACCTGATTCTTATCACTTGAGTCCCATGAACCTGATATCTGTGACCAGCTCACTAAACAGAGTTTTGACATGCCAATGGCACCAGGCTCAAATTTGCCACACTCTGACAGCATGGGCCCTAGAGAGTTTCCAACCTGAACTGAATGCCTCATCTATACCGCACACTGCCAAGATCTTTGCATCTGCACACTCATTTGCTATCCAGACACCCATGGGAGGCACAAAGTGAATATTCACATTTTAAAGTTCCTCACAGGCCAGAAGACCTGTTTTCTGAAGTGAATAATTTGTCTCCTCAGGAGAGTAGCCTGAGGGAGTGGTGGGAGCAACTTCTATGGAGGGACAAAAGTGTCACTGACAGTGTTGAGAATTATCAGCTGACTTGTGACTAGTTTTAGTGTTGCTTTTAAATTCTTGAATACACCCCCATCTGATTGCGTCCCTTCCGTGTGACTTTATGTGACAATTTTGCCTCCCATAGGCTGTTGAATCCTGGGACCTTTTCTCATCAGCTGGATGTTGGCTTGCCTAGGTCAGCTGTAAAACCTAAGTTGTTACTGGGTAAGTTCAGATGGAGAAGGGAAGATGGGCAAAGGTCAGTAGGTTCTCTAAAACTTGATTCAGCTCTACTTCCTCCAAGAAGTACTCCCTGATTTCCCTACTCTCTCCCCTAAAGTCCTCTCATGAGCTTAGAGGGGGAGAACTACCTAGTTGCTTTTAGATTTGACCTCACTGAGCACTTGCACATGGCAGTGCTGATTACACCCCCAAATGTTTCCACTTGGTAAATAAACCCCACACTGACTGCTGAACCTGGCTTTCTCTGTCCCACGGCACCAGTCCCTTGCCCTGGGAGTAGGGTAAAGAAGGAGGCAAAGGTGGTGGGTATGTGGTTCTGGGCAAGGTGAGCTGGAGATGGTCTGCACAAAAGCCCCAAAACTGGTTTCTCTGGATGGGTTCACCCAAAGGTCACATGCCTTCTCACAGGAAGAGGGTAAATGTACCCTGCAGGCAACTCAGAGTTAATGCTGGGTAAGTGTATTATTTTTTCTAAGCCCTAAACCATTCTTATTATTCAAGGCTGGCTATATCCTGGGGGTGTGGGAGGAGGTATGAAGATTTCTGGCTCCAAAGAAGAGGATCAAAGCCACACAAGGAGACAAGGAGGGATATTTCCTTTTGGCTTTTGTCTTTCCTTCCTATCTGCATCTGATGGCTGAGGCAGGTTCTCCATGACTGTGATCATTTGAGACCCTCACTGCTATGAGGTCTGCACAAACAATTTGTCATTCAAGAGCTGTTTAGAAGAATGATAAACCAAGGTCTCTAATTTGAGGACAACGGCCCCTCTGATTCCTATAAAAATGCACACCTTGGGGGACCTCTGGCTTGAGCCTATCCACCTTTTCCAGTTGCTCCGCCCCAGCTGGTTGACCCATCCTTTCCCCTTGGGCTACCCAAGGACTCTTTAAGGGAGGAGGAAGAGAAACCTGAGAGATCCACTCTGGGTGGAGATGAACTTATCCTGAGCTTCCCTGTACCAGGTGTAAATTAGAACCTCCTTGGTCCACCTCCCAGGAATTGGAGCCCCCTGCTTTGTCATAACCTCTCCCCATTCTTCCAAGATCTCTGGAGCCCACAACACTCTCTAAATTGTAAGCTGAAGATCTTTCTCAGTGTGTAACCAAATACCTTGACTTGAAAATACTCTAAGATGAATTGAAGGTACTCTAAAATTTCTAACACTCCTCTTTCAACTGCACCCTACTCAGGACACTAAGGTCAAGGCCTCCCCCTCCTAAAGACATATGGACACTCAACCTACACATGCAATTTTACTATTTAGCGAGTGATTTGGAGTCAACTACTATACCTGATTTCTATGTTATAAGGTTTCCTGTCTTCCAAGTTTTCAATGACATGCATCAGAAGACACCAGGAGTCTTACTTTTTGGCTGCTTTAGGAGTTTGAGTCTGCTTTCACTGTGTGCATAATAAGGACTATGTTGCATTGTCCTTTGCCTCAGTTTCCCGATTTGTGACACAGGCCTATCACCATTGTCTCTCTAGTGTTAAGGAGACAGTTAAAATCCTACATGATGGATACCTCTAATCTACACATTCTGGATTTCCTGAGACTCCCCTGATTTTAAATATTTTGTCCCTGTTATTGGATTTTATGATCTGATTTGAGACCAGGAAATATGGTCTTGAGAATTTATGAAATATGGTCTTGAGAATTTATGAATTCTTAATTCCAGAAATGGGCTAGAATTTTACTTAGTAATGCATGAACAGAAAACATTCTATTCTAGCCTGGAACCTGCTGCCCAAGCCACAGAAGGCATCATCCTGCCCAACAGTCACACAGCTGTGCCCCTGGAAGCCCAGCCTGGAGAGCCTCTCAGGGCTCAGCCTCCATGTCCACCTCATGTCCTACTCACCTCCACAGAGTGTCCACAACACCAGCCACATCTTCTCCACCGTGGTCTTGCGTCCTCTCTTCTCCTGCCTCTCTGGCCTGCTACTGAGGGGTGGGGAAGGAACGCAGATAGGTTGGGCCTACTGGTAGAAGCCAAAGCAACCGCAATCTTTGGTGACTGTGGTTTTCCTTTTTCTGCTAAGTTCAGCCCCACTATCCCCAGAGTTGGACTGGCAGCCTAACTTACAAATGGAGCTGAACTCCACCCACTATATCAAAGCAGGCACTTCCACCTGACTGAGCTAGTTGCTCACTGTATTTCATTTAATAGGTATACAAAGTCAAAGTCCGAGGCTTCTCAATAAGGTGTGGGCTTATCCTGTAAGAGAAATGAAATTGCTGCCTTGTCATAAAAATGCATGATTTCCATGTATCATTCTAAAGTCCAATAAAAGAAGGGCGTTGTCTTCAGTTGTTGAAATACTTCAAGATGCAATACTGGAACTGGGGAAAAGGAAAAAAAGGACTTTATGACTTAAACTTGAACACCTCTGCCTGTTTCTCCTTAGGAAGCAGGCTCAAAGCAGTTCATTAGCATTTTCGCTATTCACCTACTATTGGTATGCAAAAGTCAGCTACCAGCTTCTCTCAGCTTTCTTCCCCTCTTTCAGACCTAAAAAGAAAAACTTAGAAACACACTTTAAACTTTAAACTAGTTTGCCTCAATTTACCCTCTTTTATACTTCCGTGGGGTCTTTCCACCATCCCCAGCCTTCTCAACCAAAAATCCCAAGTCAAAGCAAGACTCTCAGAGTACAGACTAATTTATTTCCAACAAACTTTAACATTGTCCAAAACCCTTCTCAACATTGTCCAAAGTTCTTTCCCAGATTGCCTAAAAATACTCAGTCTCTCAGCCCTGATCATCTTGAAATCTGGTTAAAAAAAAAAAAGACTTTTTAACTTGAACTAGACACACCTATGCCTACCTCTCCCCTAGGAAGCAGGCTACAAACAGTTAATTAGCATTGTTACTGTTCACATACTATTGGTATGCAAACATCAGCTACCAGCTTCTCTCAGCTCTTCTTAACTGTTCACCTACTATTGTTGGTATGCAGCAATCAGCTACCAGAGTCTCTCAGCTCTCTCCCCCTCTCTCAGACCTAAAAAGAAAAACTTAGAAACACCATTTAAACTTTAGACTAGTTTGCCTCAGTTTACTCTCTTTTAAACTCTCATGGGTTCTTTCCACCATCCCCAGCCTTCTCACCAAAACCCCAAGTCGAAGCAAGACTCTCAGAGTACAGACTAATTTATTACTAGACAAGGTGGTTTCCTAATTACTACAAAAGAAACATGTAAATAGGGCCGGGCACGGTGGCTCGTGCTTGTAAGCTTCAGCCTATGAAGCGGCCGGGGGTAAGGATCGTGGTTCGAGTCCCACCTGGGGTCTGTAGCAAGACCTAGTTCCAAAAAAATAGCTGGGCATGGTGGCGCGCGCCTGTCATTCCAGCTACCTGGGAAGCTGAGGCTGGGATGGCTTGAGTCCGTGGTACCCCAGGCAACGAGAGACTGCAGTTCCATGGGCAAAAATAGCGAGACCTAGTCTCAAAAAAAAAAAAAAAGAAACATGTAAATAAAACCCCGATTACTTTAGCATTGTCCAAAACCTTTCTCAACATTGTCCAAAGTCCTTTCCCAAATTGTCTAAAAATCCTTAGTCTCTCAGTCCTGATCATATCACCAATGTCCAGTCAGTCAGAGCTCATCTCCAGATGCTCGAAGACATCTTCCTTGGGTATGCTCCTTTGGTGTGCTCCTTTGGCATGCTCCAACCCCTCCATGCTGTCTTCTCCTTGTTGTCCTCCAGGTAATAGAAGAAACTTCATGGTACTGGACCCAGCAAAGTTCACTTTCTTTTCAGGCCTAACTTTTGCATGGCCTCTTCCAGACACAAGTCAAACTCAGCAAAA